>CAJPEX010006618.1:0-12102 GCA_905338405.1 Notodromas monacha | reverse complement strand
AAATCAACAAAAAGAATTATGGAAAAAAGTACACAAGTTAATCAGCGTTCACGAGGCCGGATCCTCCTTAGTGGAGTCCCAAGAATCTCAGTTTATCTAATGCTCCAACACACAAGTCAGGCAAACCGTCAAGACAGATCACACACACACACACACAAAACCTTTCTACATAACAAGTCAGGTACACAATCAGAACAGTTTGTAGCAAACAACACAGACTATAGGGATTTCCTTGGAGATCTTCCTTCTAGCAAGCAAAGTCAGAAAGTGTCCATTTCTGGGCACCGCTGGCTTCCTCTACAACTTTGGCCTGAAACGGTCAAGGCTACTTGCAAACCAGTTTTTCAGCAGCAGGCACTTTTGGTGGAAGGTAGCAGGAGCTTCCATCCTGCCTGTCTGTGTCCATTGGTGCCTGGTACAGGTTTTCTTAACCCTTGGACGGCGGAGGGTTCTTTCCCATAGCAGGACAAAATCGGATTATTTTTGTATGCTCCCTCATTTTAAGTTTTTAGAAGGTCAGGAAAACCCTTCCAGGTGGGCTGAGGCAAAGTCGGGATTAATCCAAGAAAAGCCAGTAGTGTCCCTGAGCATTTTTTTAATTTTCTGGAAAATTTTTTCTGCCCCCAGGGAAAAAAACGTCGGGATTTTTCCCGACTTTGCCCTTCGCCACCTGTTTTCATTTTTTTCTTGACCTCTCTGAGGTGCAACAAAATTTTGCAAAAATAGTCCAACTTTGCCGCCCAAGAGTTAATCCTCCACAAAGACGCTACAAGGGGCTACAGAGTAGCCCTGGCGCAACCCGACACTGATTATCACATGACCCCTGGTGATCACATGATGTGTTTCTGTACATCAACTATCAGGGACCCCTAGAGGTTGCCCAAAACACAGAACCAACACAACACACCACAAACACCAGAAATCAACCACTTCCACAAACCCACTAAAAACCAAACCTGCTCAACAAAAAACTGGATTCCCTTTTTCTGGCACACACCACCCAAGAAATTCACACCTTTTTGCTTGGGATTCTTGAGACAAACACTCCTCAGGTGTGCTGGATATTTTGTGATCTGAAAATGAAAAACATATCATTACTTTGTGCAAAATTAAATTCTGTTCCTGGAGACTTGGTCTTGGCCGCAAATGGACTATTGTGCATTACCTTTATTTTGTTTCCAAATTCTTTCTCAAGATTTGGATCAACTTCCTTTGGTACCCTTTGTCTCATAAGATGCAGGGAATTGTTTTGTACAAAAAATTATTTTTTGTATTCATCTCTTAAACTGAATGAATGTTTTTTCTCTCTCTATCTCTCCCTCCTTCCAAGGACTCTTCCAGACACCCCTGGTGTCCCTGGACCAAGTACCGCCGGGCCCACCAGCACCTGGCCCGTCGGGAAGTCATCAGCACCACTTCCCACATCTGCTGCGACAGACAGCGAGTAATGCCAGTCTGGTCTTTGGGTCCCCACACCCGGTACTTCATCAAGACCCCACTACGTCACCCAGCAGACACTTCCCGATCGGCCCGAACGGGTTCCACTTTGCCCCTGGCCCAAGCAACCCGGGCCAGCTACTCCAGGGCTGTCCCAGTACCGATCCGGGTCCTGCCAACAACAACAATAGCCAGAACAATTCGGTTTTCTGCACAGCCCCGCTTTCGCCGAGTCCCGGATTGTTGAGGGAGAATTCCGTCCAGTCTCCCATGTCTAATGTGGGTTCATAATTTCAAGCAATTTTGGAAAAAAAAAATTCATAAAGTTGAACCTATTTGAATTAAACTAAATGATGGGACCAGAAAATAGATTCTATTTGGGGAGTTTTCGAGATGGGAAAAAACTATTGCTTTTTTCTGGGAGAAAAAAAAATTGGGAGAAGTACAGGCTGGGTCATTCCGATCAAAAACGAATATTTTTTTTCTTTGGATTGACGAAGGCTTGACATACTGAATTTTGATTTGTTTCTCGTACTGAAAAAATAGCGTGATTTGGAAATATAATCGTCGTAACCACGTTTTTAGCATTTTGTCAAAAATGTTACAGAGAATTATAATGAAGGATGACCTTTGTATTTTGTTTCTTATTGAGGTTCAACGCCAATTTCTGTTTTTGTTTTCTTTCTTCGTTATATCAGATAATACGCATTTCCTTCATTCATACAATATTTTATAGTGCATTCGTATCGAAAATATGAATATGGATAAAATACGCATGTTTTTTTTTATTTTTTTTTAGCCTGGATCAGATGGATACGGAAATCCGTCTTCTCCTTCGTCACAAACTTTTGCATTGACCGAGGAGCAAATTCAGCGTTTGGCAGATTCTGCGGAAAAGTTGGTGAAATCTCTGCCTCCAATGGATCCAAAACTGCAACCCCAAGTTATTGGCGCAAGCAGCAAAAAGAGAATGAGCAAAGAATTGGAGGTATGTTTCTTCTTGAACTTTCTTTTTTTTGTCATCAATGATTAATACATCGGACTGTCGGAGAAAAAAAAGAGTTATTTTCCCGAGAAAACCCACCATGGCTCTGTGACTTATTTATTGGGTCCTGGTGTGAAATCAGGCTCGGCACTTTTTGCAGATTGCAGTTTTTAGTGTCCAAACTCTGATTTCGAATGGCTTGTGGGAGACATTTTAGGATGTTTCCGTCCAAATGTGTTCAATTATAAATATTTTTTCATCAGAAATTTGGCAATTTGCTCTTCATCTATCATATATAAGCACTGTGAAGACTCATTTCAGATAATTAATTTTTATCTTGGTGTTGAGGAATTGATTTTTGTTGATCAAGATGTTATTAATTAATTTTCAGACAATCAGGAAAAGTAAATCCAGATTTTAAGCTCCCCTTTTTTTCCTTTCCCGGAATTTTTGAGTTCTGCCAGTACTTTTGAAGATCGAACTTTGGAATATATATATGATAAATATGCACATATAATAAGAAATTCTAAATTTCATAAGTAGATCAGGTACGTGAATTATTTTTATATTCAGGTGTGAGAAAAAAGCCGTTTCGAATTCTGGTTGATATTTAAAATCATTTCCTTAATCAATCTGTCAATAAATTGTGTTTTTTCTGCATCAAAAACACTCGGTATTTCATTCCTCGTGTCTATACAGCTTTCCTCTCTTTTCAAAACGACAGAATGAGTGAAATATTTTTATAAGATTTGGGGCGGAATGCTTGAAGAAAAAAAAGATCACTTGTGAATGAGTTTTTGTTAATTATTCATGCATTGATGCTTCGAACTCCAAGCTGGGGACATAGTATTTACGGTATTCAGTCTTGACTCAAAATTTTCAACCCACGTTCCATTTGAAATCAAATGTTGGAATTCGTGTACCTTATGTGACAAAAATTGACACTTCTTTATTTATATTCAATGCACATTCAATTTTTTTCTGCGTAATCAAATTCCATGCGATTTACTCAATAAATCACATGTGCAAATCTGTGTATACCCGCGTACAACTGGTTGAAAAAAAGTGGTTGATTATTTTCATTAATAGCTTGTGATAGCAATTGATTCTTATAATTATTTTTAAATGTCCATGGCAAGTATTCCTGAACTTTTTCTGTAGGCTGACGACCGTAAATTGAGAATGACCCACATAAAATGTGCTGTTGAATCGACCTTCAGTGTAGTTTCCGGATGTGCCATGGAAGAATTCCTTCACTGTGTATATATATATATCTCTCTTTCTCTCAAAAAAATAAATTGGAGAATAGAGAGGATTTTTTAGGCAGTACTTCCGAGGGCAAGGATAAAAAAAATCACTTCTCTGCGAACTTGTGGAGCTCAGGAGGATATAAGAAATCCCGTGAGATTTAGGGCAAGGACAAAAGGGTTTATACATGTTTATATTTATAGTAGGGCAAAAAAAAGAGGGTATCTGATGAAGAATGTGTTTTTTTTTCTTTCCTCGTTTCTAATTTTTTGCTTTCATGTTTCAAGATGACGTCGAGAAGTTCTTATTCCTTGTATTTCTCTTGCCATGAAATTCTTTTGTTGACCTCGGGTATATGATAGGGAAGTACCCAATTTTTTTTTTGCCTGGGTGTCATAATCCGGGTTATTGCTTTTTTTCTTATTTTTGCTGAACCCTGGATGAAGGTCATGTTTCACTTCGCCTTTGGTTTTATTTCTCGCAGGATTTCGTTTTTGAAGCATATATATAAAAGAGAAATAAGACCGACTCTGGCAGTTTTTTTTTTTTTTTCGCAGCATATTCAGATACCGTAAATTGATACCTGTGCATGTTTAATCATTTTTCTGCAGCTTCGCAATTTTTCGTAACTCTTTCTTGCATCTGTCTCTCATTGAAAAAAGGAACATCACATTATTTCTGGAGAAAGGAAGAATATTGGCTCCTGCGAAAAATTTTAATTCTTCGAGAAAATTGTTTTAAAATTAGAGAAAGAATAGAGGGATAATTTTTCGTTCATATTACTTACTGAATTTTTACTCATAAAAATTTTCCGCGAACAGCTTTCAATTTTTTTTCTTCAGTTAAAGGATTGAATATCTTTGAAACGTTTCCAGAGAATATCTGCTGAAAGAGAGCTTGTCGATGTTTTTTTTTACTTTTTGGCACAAATAAAATTATTCATGAAGAAAATTCAGTTGTGGAATATTGGCTCACGTGAAAAATTTAATCCTTCTAGAGCATTATTATTTTTTTAAATCGGAATAAGAAGAATAAAGAGATGATTTTGTGTTCATGTTTTACAAAACGACGCATAAAAATCTCCTATATGAGGAGCTTTCAATTTGTCCAGCTTATTCCAGAGAAGATCTGCAGAAAGAGAGTCTGTCTAAGTTTTCTTCACTTTTGGCACAAATTATGCCGGTTTTGTGCTGTAGAGTATTTAAATTTAAAGTTAAAATTGAACTGAGTAAATTTTAATAAAAGAAAAATCAATGATACAGTACCTGATTTAATTTTTGCATATTTTTTTGTAGAAAAATGCGCAGGTGGTGTGTGATGATGATGAGGTTCGGGTTCGGTATCTTCGGGTTGCGTATATTTATAGGCAAGGGATTGCTTGCCCTTGGGGCAGTTTTTTATATTTTTTTGCACAGCGTCCATTTTCTCCCGATTTCTCTCTCAGTCCCCATGAAAAGTCCTTTCGGGACTCTACATCTTTTTTTTTTTTTCTTCGCTCGTTTTATCCATTTACGCCTTTTGTCCCACTTTCTTCTTCTCCTCTCCACGTTTTCCCTTTGAAAAGCGAGGCGAGGTGAGGGTTTTTTGTTGTTGTTGGGTGCGTTTTATTCAACTCCTGGTCTTTGTTGCTGTTGTGAATAATTGCTGTACCGAATCGTTACCGTTGCAGGGTACTGGACCGAGACTTAATGACCCTGCTGCAACCTTCTGGTTTTCACAGCACCTATTTCTATTGAAAAAACGGGGGTTTTTTTTTTTAGATGAAAAGGGTTGAGCCATTTTGTCTCTCTGACCGCTTTCTTCCTGGTGGTAATTGAAGATGAGGGCGTGATTTCAAAATGGAGCGTGACTTTGCGCAACTTGCAAGAGTTTTATTTTTGGCCTTTTTTATTTGTGTGCATAGACAGCAAAAGCTTTATTCCTGCAGTATTTAATTTCTTATTGGAATTAAGATTGTACAGTGAGACCCCCAGATGCGGACATGATTGGTGCATCAAGAGTGTCCCTAAGTTGAGTCTTGTTTTCCCATACACTTACATTATATAGTTTTTAATTGGTGTTTTATGGAAGAAATATTCTTCAGAATTCCATGAAAAAAATGTGTTTGCCACTTGAATTAGATTCAGTGAATATCTTTTCAACCCAATAAGAACGTTGGTGCATTGAATAGTATACCGCTGTACAGTTCATTGAAATGTTGGCATCTGTAAATATAACATCCAAGTCACAAAGAGAGAAGGAAGTCCTTATGTGCTATAGGTTTTTCTTTTTTAACCCTTGGACAGCAGAGGGTTCTTTCCCATAGTGGGATGGAGTTGGATTATTTTTGTATCCTCCCACATTTTCAGATTTTTGAAGGTCAGGAAAACCCTTCCAGGTGAGCTGAGGCAAAGTTGGGATGAATCCAAAAAAAGCGGAGCCTAACTCAGCACTTTTTAATTTTCCTGCAAAAATTGTCTGTGCCCAGGGAAGAAAAAAAAACATTGGAATTTTTCCCAACTTTGTCCTTAACCCCCTGTTGACATTTTTTCTTCACCCTCTCCAAGGTGCAACAAAATTTTGCAAAAACAGTCCAACTTTGCCGCCCAAGGGTTAATTAGCGGAATGGATGGGAAATTGATTGGAAAAGTACTAAAGAATTTTTCTTGCATAGATCTTATAGGGTTGGAAATATCTGTTTCTTGCAATTAAGCCTAATAAAAGTCAATTTTCCTAAAATGTATTGGCATTTTTATCATTCAATGTCCTCATGTTGAGTCAGTGTCTGTATGTTGAGCCTTTTTATGAATTTTTATTGAAAAAAAATGTCCCTATGTCAAATTGTCCCCATGTTGAGGTGTCCGCATGTGGGGGTATGTTGTGTGGAAAACATGTGTGTGAAGCGCCGTTTTCATTTGATACACCTGACAATTGAAAGCTTTCCAAAAAATCACAATTTTTCTTTAACTTGATTTTTTTAAAGCTAATTTTGATTATTTTTTTTTAGAATATTCTGAACATGTCAGAAGAAGATTCGAACCGTTTGGACGCGATTCGCAAATATTCTGCGATTTACGGCAGGTTTGACTGCAAAAGGAAGCCCCAGAAACCTCTGAGTCTTCACGAGGTGAGTTCTGGAAGATGAATTCGCAAAATATCCTTGCTAAGTAATAAATTTTCATTTTATTTGTTCTTCACGCAGATCAGTGTGAATGAAGCCGCAGCGCAGTTGTGCAAATTACTGCCGAACCTTTTGACCCGACGTGACGAATTATTCCCCATGGCGCGAAAGGTCGTCCGCGACTCGGGTTATCAATATTCCAAGGGTCATTCCAGGTCAGTGGTGTCAATAATCGAAGAAAAAAAACAGAAAAAACGTCTTTGTTCCCCTTCAATTATTCCACGAATTTCAACAAGTTTGACGTTTCAGCAACTGATTTTTTTGTGTGTGCAAATTAAGACATGCTTTGTATTGAAGATAAAATATGAAAACCGAAAAAATAAAAATCAGAAAGCTTTAAATTTACAATATTACTTCAATTTTATGCGATAGTGCTGTGAATTGCTGAAAAAAATTATAAGTTTATCAACATATTTTTGTGATTATCTGAAACGAATTTACATATTTTTTCATTTTAGCAACTTGCGGAAAATCAATAAGGTTTGCATCCCGAAAAGTTCGCAGAATGAAAAATTATTGGGGAACAAATTACACTTTAAACCCATTTTTGTCAATATTACTATACAGCCTTTGACTTTTTCAAGTCAAAGCCTCATTAATTTGAATATAAATGATTATATCCAGGTAATGTCTGGCCAAATCCCTCATGTTCTGCGAAAGTTAAACCGCCTTAACTCAATAAACGTTTTTTTTTTTTGAAAAACCTCCCGTAGTCAAATCTCGAGCCTTTTTTGTTATAAAATTGGGGCTACATTTTAGAAAACCTGCACCAAAAATAAGAAAAGAAGGAATGCAAATTATTTTCTGCATTTTAATAATAAGAGAGATAAGGTACAGTATTTTATTCCTGTGGATTGGTATCTCTGCATGAAGAATGAATAAACAATTTTAATAATTTGGTTGAAATAATTTCCATTGATTAATCTTTCCAAAATGAAGAAAAATCCCCTAACCTTGAAAACTGGAAACGTTTCGTAAAAAAAAAAACTTCGAGTGTACGTTTTCAAGTCGAATTCTTTTCCTTCCGAATTTGCATCTGTGCATCTGTTTCAATAATTGAGGTTTCAAGCGTTTTCTAATAAAGTCTCGAGTTTTTTTTTGGACTTTCGTTTTCATTGTTATTCTTGATGTAGTTAAGCCATGAGATTATTTCTTTGAAAAAAATTTCCCCGAGGGTTTTTGAGTAAAGTTTCGGACTGAAACAGTTTTTTTTTTCCTATTTTTTCCTCTCAGTCCTTCGCGCACTCGCCGGTAAAAAAAAAAAAAAGCAGTTTTCCTCAACCCCGATTTCTCAAGTGAGCAGGTAAAACCATTATATCAAGTCCCTGGCTGAGTGTGTTGGATGCAACTGGCTCGTAATTGGGATTTAATGATACAAGGTTTTTCGGGGATGCGGGATATATATACGAACGATGGAACAAGGGGGGATGAAGCATATAAAACAGCGTCTAGACTTGCAGCAAGCATCAAAAAAAGGCACCCCCAAAAAAAAAAAAATACTTGCGCTTGTTTGCCTGGCGAGGAATACGTATATATACAGTATAAGCAACTCTGTCTGTCTGTCTTTTTTTTTAGCATTTGTTTTTGTTTATTGATTTTTTATAAGGCTTCTTATCGTGCTGGTACACGTACGTACGTGTAGGTGGTGTAAAGTTGTGTGGGGATTGCGGTTGGGTTTTGTTTGAGGACCTGAGGTTTTTGGGCTGCTGACGGTTATTTATTTTATTTATTTATTTTTCTTTCTTGGTCGTTGGCAGGAAATTGCGTCGGTTTCTGAGGTTTATTGCTGTGTGAGATCCCCTTGAGGTTTCTTTTTTTTTTTTCTTCTTCTTCCTGCATGCTGCAGCAGTTTTTATTGATTTCGTATTTCAGTGAAAAGGAGAATGTTCAAAAGGAGGGTCTCCTTGGATCTATTTTATAGATATACAGTACTTTTTTAGATGAAGAAAAAAAATAGACGAAAAATGAATTCCGGAGCCAGGGGATAATGATTTTTCCTTCGGAAATCGTCGGGATGATGACGTGCTTTTTTGACCTTGTTTTTTTTTTTTTGTGGAGAGCTTCTTGGTCGAGATGCGAGATTTTCATTCAAAAAGATGAACGATTTTTGAAATTATTGAGGACATTAAATATCTCTGCTTTCCAAAAAATAAAACCCTAAAAAAAAGATGTGCCATTTTAATTTTAATATATCTGAAAAGGAACTGGACTGACGTTTTTAATTACAACTAGCAATTAAAGACAAGGCCCTTTGTGAGAAAATTGTCTGCTTGGTATTGAATTCTGTTTATGAAGACTTACTTTTGGTATCCTCAACATTTTTAAAAGGTTTAGGATAACGTTTCACTGAATCCCATTTTAGCCTTCAGAATTTTGGTTGAATCTACAGTTTGATTTTCTTGCGATCTGGGGAAAAAATATTACGTGAAGTTTTAAATCAGCTTTTTTTCTGGGACGGTTCAAAATTATATTCACACTGTATTTAAAAGGGTTTACAAATGGAAAATATTTCCGAAATCCTCAATTGCAAATTGTTATGAAACTGCTCATAAAATCTGAGCTGAACTTTGAGGATTACCTGACTTCGATTGAATGGAACGATAGCAAATATCGGCTAATATTTTTAAGGCTTCAAATCCCATATTCCGTGTTCAATTGATTTTTTGGCAGATATTTTCTTTGAAATTTCAAGAGATAGATTCGTAAAGAAATGGGTTAATTTCACGGTTTTAAAGGGGGGTTTTGCCGGCTTTTGATTTTCTTCTATTTTTATACTCGCATATATAAGCTATATGCGATTTGTTTTTTAATAAATATTTTGCGTGCCATTCAAGAATTAATTCGTGCCTCACGTCCAAGTCGTAAATACGTGAATATCGTGCCTGAAAGATTTCACATCCTTCTTCGGAAGGCTCATTAATGATCAGTGTTTCCAACTTCCAGAGCGTATGATTTTTTTTTTCCGGCTCATCCCGTGAAGCAGGTCATTAGTATACCAACGAGCCATGCCATTTTGCAATTTCAATAATAACCGCAAATGGCTGTTCAGAAGAGGGGAAAGAAGCATAATGATAATCGCATGCTTCCAAAACAGAATTAGGCTTCGTGATGAAGTTGATGGAAGACAACGGGGAGGTTAACCCACAGAAAAAAAAAAGTTGAGCTGGGCTTTAATTATGCCACCGCTAAGATCTCATTACCTAACAGTGGCGAAACTTGCGGTTGCATCCAGCAGTAGTAGCATTAAATGTTGAGGTTTTTTATCTCATATTTTTCTTTTCTTTTTTTTTTCTGATATGAACCTCTCTTTTTTTTTTTTAAACGACTTTTTCGAAAAGTCTGGAGATGATCTCACATCAGAGGCAGATATTGAACGAATTACTGGCACGAATCTGAAAATATTACTCGGAAAAAGTGAGGCTTGTATAAAAATGTATTTTTTATTGAAATTTGTGAGTAAAAATTCCGTGATTGCGGGTTAGATTTTTCTTCAGCATGTGTATAGTGTTAAAAGGCACACGAGGGGGCTAAAAAGTTGAACTTGAGGATCCCATTAGCGTAAATGGGCTTCAAATATTCCCGGGATGCGAAGAAAAATGATGGGGATTTGATAAAATACCATTTTGACTGGATATTATATCTCTCTGGAATGTGCAGCAGGCTGAGCAATTTCGAAGCTATGGCAATGGTATTTTACGGATTCCTTTGGCCCTGGAAATAAAGGAGGAATAATTCCTTATGAATTAACCCATTTGGGCATAAAAGATGTATTCTTCTGTATAAAGGAGAAATTAGTAACTGTATTTACTCAAGTACTGCATCATCTGCCCTCGCATGAAACTGAAAGTGCACACCTTCATTTCTGAACTGCCAAATAAAATTTAAAAAATTAATTTCTTAATACTGTATGAGACACGCACCCCTTATTTCATTAAATATTGTTTACAATTGAAGAATTTCGATAGATAAATTTTAATAGCAGTGAATTGAACTAAAATTGGATTTTATTGCCATAATATTAAAATATAGCAGAGAAAATAATTCAGAAACATCCAACCCCCCCCCCCCCCCCCTTAGAGGTCCATTTATGCACCATCATTAACACCAGCGAAATTAAAATGCAATTGACGTTTCTTCTATGAATTATCTGTAATATTATTCAAAAAATGATGCAATTAAGCATTGTGGAACATGATCTGGACAAGTACTTTTCAGTATTTTATGGTACACCCTACTTTTTAGTTCCAATTGGGGGGGGGGGGCATAATGTACTTCATCACTCATCAGTGAAATATGATGGCATGAAACTCAAATAACATTGTGTCTATTCTACAGAGACCTTAAAAAAAAATTTTTTTAACAAGATGGTGTATCAATGAGATTCGACCTTCACTGATGGAAAATATACCTTTCTTTCAGAAGAGAGTTTGATTACACAGCAAGTTTGATACAATTTTCTGTTTGTTGTTTCTGCAAGGGAATTAAATGCTTTATGAAATACTGTAGTACAGTACATAGCAGCTGCTACAGTCTGATTGCTTTAAAGTGCTTTTATAGTAAAATCTTGTTTTAACAAAGCCATTGGGATCTGAAAAAAAACCTTGCTGTGATGAAAAAATTTATTTTAGCAAGGCTAAATATGATTTTGGCTCTATTCAAGTAACCTCAAATAGTATTGTGTGCAAGAAGATTATACTATGATAAAAATAATTTTTGAATCTTCAAAATTTCTTGTCAAGATTGTGTGCGATCAACACCACATGTCAAGTTCACCCTGATATCAAAATCTGTGAGCGAAAATTTGCCATTTAAAAAATAATAAATTGTTTTCAATGGAAAGAAAATTGCTCCACTCGTAGAAAATTACGAGAAATACGAACCATTCCACATAAATTCACATATGCAGTAGATTTTGTCACTGTTTGTTGCAGTATTTTTCCAATAATGAAAAAGCTGGTCAGGTCTTATTACCTCCACATCTGGTCTGGGTTTCAACTTTCAAATAACAGCAGATTTTGATTTTTAAAACATCTAATTTAGGGTAATAAGCCCAGAAGTGGGTTCGTGAGGGCTGTTTCCATCTCGCAGAGCATCAACACCTTTGCTGCAGAGGAGATTAAAATCGTGATAATCTTTTTTTTTTTTCCTATTCTCTCTTGCTCTTAGAAAAGTCCAGCCAAGTTACCCAAGGCATGCGAAACCGCCATCAGTCAAAGTCACATCCCGACCACTTTTTTTTCCACCCTTTTTCCTTCCAGCAGACAAACCTTGT
>CAJPEX010006617.1:0-12109 GCA_905338405.1 Notodromas monacha | reverse complement strand
ATTGATGAAAGATGTGATTTCTTGTTTCTCATAGACGGAGACGAGTACGTTGTGTGTGACTATTTGTGAAGTTGATCGGAATCTTGAATATACTGTTTATAAGTCTTAAAAGGCTTTTGCAGTTATTTAGTAGCAAAGTTCCTAACTCAAATAGGCATTTAGCACACTAGTGACCATCTGGCTTTTTATCTCTGATATAACCAGCGGCTTACAACTGCGTACGGTTCTCGGCGTTGGATAGCACTTCAGGTACATTATATCAGTGAAACTAGAATACCCAATTGAATAGTCTGTGGATCCTTTGATTCCGGGCTGTCCTGTGAACAACTTCCCGGGCCCGACTGGGCACCTGAGATCAAGTGCTCAAGATTTCCACACAGTCCTTTGGACCGGATTGCTGAAAATGTCAGGGTAATTGGTGACCCTGGTGAAGAGAAGATTAAAAATACCTGGTCTGGCGAATCAGGTTGGTTTAAAAACCGAGTTATTGCCACCCGCAAAGTCCCATTGCATTTTGCAAGGGCCAGCAAGAATCAGATCTGCGGAAATTGTGAAAAGACCAAAGTCCTGTTGAGAAAATCCAGGCCAGCAAATACTGCTGTTGTGAAAAGTCCTGTCGAGAAAATCCAGGCCGGCACTTAGTGCTGAAGTGAACCTAAGTCCTGAAGGTGAATTCCAGGCCAGCAAGTTAATTGCTGAAGTGAGAATGTCTGAATACAGACCAGAATACTCCTCCGCCACCTTGGATCTTGAGGAGGATGCAGGGATCATCACCAGAGGAAAGGCTGCTGGCCAAGCAGCTGGACAACCTGCTCCAACTTTGCCCGAGGAACCCCTGTCCAAAGAGCAGAGCCACTACACCCTCGACCGCATCATGGATGATACTTCGAAACTCATCAAAAAGATTGATGAATTATTACGTGAGTCGAATCCTTCTTTAAGTTGTGGGCAAGAATTAGATAAACGTAGTCTTTCCTGGCTTAAGCATGGAGCCATTAGATTAGATTTTTTAAAGAATCCCAATAAAGTAAAACATGCTGAGTAATCGCTGGTGGGTGGATACAGTAAATTAAGGGAACACCTGCTGGATAGGAGAGAACGGTTGCTTTCTTATTTGAGTTACGCTCCATGGGGGGAGCAGGGGGGGGCGCAGATGAGGCCCAGGTAGAGACCCCATTCGTTTTGCAAAGTGCAGAATTGGCCAGGAATGAGGATCCAATTGCAAATGTACTTTTGGATGCAAGTGTATTGCCGCCCGCGAAGATACTTTCGAACGCAAACTTGTTGTTGACAGACGACGCGAATGTGTTTAAAAACCGCTTGTGAAATAGATCAGCAGAGTCGGTCAGAACTGTCAATGGTGCAATTTCCAGAGATCAGACTGAAACTGACTCAGGTAAGGCTGCTAGCCACAGCCAAAAGGGTAAAATTCTGCTCACGTTTTGCCAAGAAAGGACAGTCCTGAAAGGCAGATGGAGAGTGGCCAAGATGAGATTTGAAAAATTCGAACGCCGTCCCACTGATGTGGAAGGGCAAGCCAAACTCCTCAGAGCAATTTCTGAGGCTAGTGAGGCTATTGAAAAAGATCACTCACTCAGCGCTGTCGAAGAATATGACGGTGACTGTGATGAGTATCTCCTCATGGTCAAAGACCTGAGGGATGAAATTGAAATGTTAAAAACAAGAGTAACTGACTTAGTGGAGGTCGAGGAAGAAGCAGAAATTGCTAGCCAGACCGCCCACAAGTCAGAAGAGAATTACGAGAGAATAAGGCTGATGGATCGCTATCTTTGACAAGAGGATGAGCAAAAAAATCCAGAGACAAGAGACTATGGTCTGAGGACTAGCCAACGTCAAGACCAGGAGAGAAAGACCAAGAGTCTTTACTCTCAAAGAATTCAACGGTCAAATGAACCGTTTGAAATGAATGAAATGATGAGAAGCCTGGCCAAAGAATTGGTCAGGGAGGTCAGGTCTGAGGACCAACCTCAAAAGAAATGCAAATATGAGTGGGTTCACCCACCAAGGAACAGAAAGAAATTTGGTGGCAATGTTCTCGAATATGCAGCATGGCGCGATTACTTCTGTAACGTGTACATGAAGAACCCAAAATGCTCACCACAGAATCAATTTACTGTGATAAAAGAAATGTTGGAAGGAGGGCCTCTGAGCTCCCTTGATCATTTGGTGGGTGATCATAATTTGGCATGAGATGCCTTAGAAATCTTGGATGAAATATATAGCTCTGTGCCAGTTCTTGAACATGAACTGAGAAGTAGAGTTGCCAAAGCAAAACCTCCTAGAGATGGGAACGTGCAAGACTGGGAAGCACTGGCAAACCTGACTGGTTCTGTTGTGACCCAGTTCTCAAAGTTGCATTGAGGTGAAAACTTTGATGGTCTGGTGAACCAGATAGTGGCAAAGCTACCGCTTCAAAACCGACTTGAGTGGGTAAAGAATGAAGAAAAGTATGAACAAAGCACAAATCTCTATGGTATCGATAGGCTCTTGAACCTCAGGCAGTTCTTAAGACTGATTGCAAAGAGACTACAAAAAGCTAACCTGGTACAACCAGAGGAAGCTTATTCCAAAAATGAAAAATATGAGAAAACTGAGAAAAAGCCAGAGAAAAAGAAATGGCATAAAGAAGGGAAATTTTCCCTGGATGAGAAAGGTGCTGGAACTACTTGTTTCATGTGCAAAAAGAATCACCCACTTGAAAAGTGCAGCGCGTTTGCAAAATTAGATGCTGACGCCAGACTACTAAAAGTGGTCAAGCTGAAGGTCTGTTTCCAATGCCTTGGAAAGCATGCAAGAAATGCTTGCAAAGCAAAGAATGGTTGTCCTGTGGATGAAAAAAGCTTTTTCAAGCATCACTCATTGCTGCATGGTTCGAGAGCTTTTGGGCAATTGGCCAGCAAAGAAAAGACGCCTGTAATGATGTCAATTGAATTAAATCTGCTAGAGTCGAAGGGTCCAAACGAGATCCCTTTCAAAACTCAACCTACTCTAAGGCTTATTCTGTTGGAAGTGAAGGGGCCCCAAGGGGAAAAAAGAGTACCAGCTTTGCTGGACCCTGGGTGAGCCAGAACAACCATAAAGGAGAGCCTGGCGAGAGAGTTGGGCCTGATCTCTAAAGCAGAAGGAAAGGTTCTTGTCCAAATGGCAATAGGCACTTCCAGCAGCGCTATTGGAAATGTAGAATTCTTATTCAGAGGGGCAGGTAAAGCAGACTGGTATAAGGCAGAAAATGCCACCTCTGTGAAAGACCTGATAACCCCATCAGCAAAATAGACTGGGGTTTGTGGATTGCAAAGCATCCCAAATTTAGAGATGTGAAATTGGCCGAGCGAGTAAATGGCAAAGCCTTGATCATAATTGGAATCGACCAGGAGTTGCTCATGATGGCAATACCTGGATTGATAAAAAAGCAAGGCAAGATCTTGGCTTATGACACTCCTTTGGGGTGGACCAATTTGGGGATGCATCAGCACCTCAGATGGAGAAATTGAGACTGATGACATTGGTCTCCCAATGTACTCATCATGGGAACCCCAATCTGGAACTACTGATGGAATTCCGCCGATTTAATTTGCTGGAAGAAGTCGGTGTGAAGATCCCGAAAGGGGGCATGGAGTACAACCAGGTCAAAGACCTGGCTGAGATGGAAAAGATCATCTCAGTGGAGGGGGGAAGGTTCCAAGCAGCAATGCTATGGAAGCCTAAGCCAAATTTTCCTGAATCTATCAGGCAAGCTGAAAGGCGAGCCAATAGCATGAAACATAGACTGATGAGAAACCAAAAATTACTGACTAAAGTCAGAGAAGGTTTCGAAAATGATGTCAAAAAGAGGTACATTTCTGAGCTGACAGAGAAAGAGCGCATGACCATGCTGCAGAGTCCTGATCATTGGGTACTGCCATGGATGATTGTGACTCACCCAGACAAACCTGAGAAGCCTAGACGCGTTTTAGACGCTGCGGCAGAAAATCTCGGAGTGTCTTTGAACTCTCAACTGAGAAAGGGGCCTCAAGTGGCACCCACAGTTGCTGGAGTTCTATTGAGATTCAGACTGAAAAAGGTTGTCATTAATGCGGACGTCTTTGAGATGTTTCCGCAGATATTGGTTTGACTTGAAGACAGAAGCAAGCTGATGTTTCTGTATAAAGACCCTGAATGGGGGGGGGGGGAGAAATGGTACGTCAGCAATTGCCATATATTTGGTGCAACGTGCTCTCCTGCAATTGCAAACTGTTGTGTGCGCCAGGTGGGAGAAAGAGAAGGCAAAGATTGCCCACAGCTAGGTTCGATAATGAACCGGAGCATTTATGTGGATGATTTGTATGCCGGATTTGATACCACATCAGAGGCCACAATAATGGTTAAAAAGATTGATTGAAGCCATGTCAAAATATGGTTTCATAATGACAAAATGGAAATCTTGTTTTCCTGAAGTGCTGAAAAGCATTCCAAAAGAAAGAAGAGACGACTCGCAAAATATAATCGGCAAGGCAAAAATATCAACAGCCTTAGGGCTGTTGTGGGATCCCTTAGAGGTTCAATTTGGTTTCTCTTGCCGGAAGAAAATTTTGGAAGAGGGGAAATGGGAAGACAAAGGCACTCTATCAGTGGCCCAGTACTTGTCTGTGCTGGCGTCTCTGTATGATCCAAAAGGGTATTTGGGGCAATTCACCTTTGCTGGCAAACTTTTCCGGCAGAAGGCTTGGACCTCTCAAAAGAGCTGGCATGACAATTTGTCAGACAAGATTAAAAGATGTTGCCAAAAATGGGTGAAAGACATCCATATGATAAGGCTAGTCCAGATCCCAAGGTGGATCCAAATGGATAGCCAGAAGCCATTCGAGCTTCATATTTTCAGTGATGCCTCTGAAAAGGGGTATGGCGCTGTGGCCTATTTAAGGCAAGAGAATAGAACATGCTTTCTTTTTCCTTGATTGAGGATTGCACCAACAAAGCCTCTATCTATCTATTGCATGGAATTGCGGGGCTGCTTAATTGCCAAGAGGATAGCAGAGTTTCTCTTGGGTGAAATATCTGAGATCAGCATTATAAGAATTGTGTTCTGGACTAACAGTATGGTGGTACTGGGTTGGTTGAAGAATCCCGCTTCGAAGTATGTTACATTTGTAGCAAACAGGGTGGGTGAAATCCAGGAATTCCTGGATAACGCCCCACCTGGACAATCACAACCCCCAGAATTCCTACATGTGTCCACAAAGAATAACCCAGCTGACTTGATCAGTAGGGGAACAGATGCGGCAGAATTTAAAGCTGCTGAGAAAGTCTGGTTCGGAGGTCCAGAATTCTTGTCTAAAAAACAGGAGGACTGGCCTGCCCAACCCAAGGCGCACAAAAAGTGTGACCTAGAAACGAAAGAATGCACCAAAGAAGTGCAAAGCGTATTTGCACCCAAAGAGAGAGACGATCCTTACAAGGACTTCAATGACCTCATAGAAATTGTACCAACCCCAGAAAGGGGTGATTTGAAAAAGATCAAATTCCATGAAAACCTAGCTATCAGAAAAGTGCAGAAAGAGTATTTCCGAGAGGAATATTCTAAAGTTTTGAAAGAAAAACGGATGTTGTTTAAATCGGGTCGACTGGCTGGTTGGGTAGTATGGCTTGATTCAAAAGAACTCCTCAGAATTGAGGGAAGATTAAAAAATGCGAAACACATCAAATCGAGCCAGAAGCATCCCATAATTTTACCCAGTGATGCACCCATTACAAAACTCATCATAAGAGATCAGCACAAAAAATGTGCTCATGCTGGTGCAGGGTTAGTACTGGAATTTTTAAGAGAAAGGTACATGGTGCAATACGCAGGAAGTACAGTTAAAAAGTACTGTATTTCTGCAGGGAATGCAGGAAGCAAAATCCTGTCCCTGTAAACACTATCAAGGCCCCATTACATGCTAACAGGGTCGCAGAAGGATCACCCCCATTTACCCATTGCAGGATTGATCATTTTGGACCCTATGATGGCAAAAACAGAAAGAAATACTGGGGACTCCTGTTCATGTGCATGACCACTCAAGCCATACACCTTGAATTGTGTAATGGATTGAGTACTGAAAAGTTTCTGCTCGCCTTGCAAAGATTCATAGATTGCAAGGGCAAGCCACAGCATATTTGGAGCGATTGTGGCACAACTTTCATTGCTGGAGCAAAAGAGATTGAGAAAAATTATTTGAGCGGATTAAATCTACTTGCGCAAGCAGGTGGCAGGTGGAATTCCACACCAACCCGCCTGGGTTGCCCCACTGGGGTGGCTCTTGGGAAAGAATGGTCAAAGAAGTTAAGAAATGCTTGGCAGCATGTATTAAAGATGAAAAATGGGCAGAAGACATTATGACAACCTTCCTAACCAGAATTGAGGCCATCCTTAACAAGAGGCCAATTAGTATGGATGGGGACGGAAATGCTCTGACACCTGCCATGTTGCTGCAACCTTTGAGATCCCTTCAACCCCAGGCGGAGTTGGCAGGATCCAGCCTGCAAATGCTCCAGCATATTGGAGAAGTTGAGTGCCTGTTCTGGAAAAAATGGAGGGCCTCATACTTGCTCATGCTAAATGCTGAAAGGCTAACCAGGCAAAAGAAACTTATCCAGTTAAAAGTTGGTGATGAGGTTTTGCTGGATGACAGCATTGCCAATGCATTTACTAACAACTGGAACCCTGGGAAAATTACCCAGGTCCACCCATCAAAGGATGGAGTGGTAAGAAAGGTCACAGTAGAGACACAGAATGGTTTAGTGACTCGGGGTACAAACTAAGTTGCTATAATTGAGTCCTCAGTGCTGGCCAGAGATGTGTGGAAACCGTAGGAAATTGCTAGCAGTTTCCAGGGAAGTGTGGGAGATTCCAGAGATGGGGATCCCCAGATTGGATCCTCCTCTCTACCATGAAAAGATGAATTAAAGAATGAGACATCAAATTAGGACAAGTCCCTCTTTTTGTGTTCTGGCGTAAAGGGAAGGAGTAAGTCCTGTGCTATTTACTAGTACAGCCCCTGCTCTAACCTGTTCTGGAGTGGTTATCCAATAGGTCAGACTCCTCTGTAAAGAGGCTTGCACTTTCAAAGGTGTAAGGTAGAGTGCTCTGAATGGAAGGGACTCAGCAATTGTTGCTAGAGGCAACCCCAGAACAATAAACGCTAAGAATTACCATTGACACTATTACCTAGTTAATGTATAAATTAATTATTCCTGAAAATTGTTTATACTGAAAGGATTTCTTAAAAGGGGTTCTGTTTATATTTATGAGATGGGAAAAATATTGGTTTATGTTTGCTTTGATTTATGTAGACAGAAAAGAAAGATTGAGAGAATTGAGAAGTTCGTACATCAGTTATTTGTCGTATTTGCAAAGGTTAGTTGCGGATGCTAACTTATTTATTTTGCGATTTATTTGATGCGCGAATTTTGTGTTTTCTGATCATGATTTGTATGTTCATTTTGGTTGATCAGAGAGTGTATATAGACTTGAATTGGCGCGCGCCTGGTGGAAATTTGCGCTGCGCGGAAATTCAGCAATATTTATGATTTCCTGGAAAAGTGTGCAAAATTTGATGTGCTTGATTCATCGCACTTTTTCCGTTGCATTTTCTGGAGGATACAACCTCGGTTGAGGCTGCCTGGGAACAATGCGCGACCCATCCTCACAGGAGGATTTAGCTAGGAATGCGGATTTTGGCCACCCAAGGTTGGTGAGCTAATCCTTATGCAGAGTACGCTCTGCTCAGTTCTGTTTGAACACTCAAAGTGTGAGCATTGGATGCTTGCCTTGTATCATAGTTAGAAAGAGGGTTAAATTAATAGTAAAAAATTATGAAAGACCCACGCCAGAAGGATTTGACAAAGTGTTTTGATTTTTGCATTGAATGATATGAAATTTGGTTGTTCTTCTGTGTGTAATGATTTATGATATTTGCATTGATGAAAGATGTGATTTCTTGTTTCTCATAGACGGAGACGAGTACGTTGTGTGTGACTATTTGTGAAGTTGATCGGAATCTTGAATATACTGTTTATAAGTCTTAAAAGGCTTTTGCAGTTATTCAGTAGCAAAGTTCCTAACTCAAATAAGCATTTAGCACACTAGTGACCGTCTGGCTTTTTATCTCTGATATAACCAGCGGCTTACAACTGCGTATGGTTCTTGGCGTTGGATAGCACTTCAGGTAGATTAAATCAGTGAAACTAGAACACCCAATTGAATAGTCTGTGGATCCTTTGATTCCGGGCTGTCTTGTGAACAACTTCCCAGGCCCAACCAGGCGCCTGAGATCAAGTGCTCAAGATTTCCACAATCATCCCCCAAAAATAGATGTCATCAGGAAACTCTGAATGAATTTCTTGAAGCAGAGAAACTAAAACTTTCATATTCACCACATCATAACATCAGAGGAAATTTTTGAGAGCTTTATACTCTTTCACAAGGTCGTCTTTGGTGTCCACATCAGGAAGTTTAATTTCACACCACAAAGTCTTCATTGCTGCATCATAATTCATCCACACTTTTGTATTTGATGTTTGCAACAACATTGATCTGAGATCAGAAAGTACTGCTGACTTCAGGGATTTGGATATGCTTTCAGAATACTGCTTGAACAGTTCAAGCAGTCTTGGCACTTTCCCAAATGTTCAGAAGCCTTCTGCAGGGTGCAGAAGTAACTTTGCCTCAGGGGAAGCTGGTGACTGGACGTTATGGTATACTTTCCAACTCAATGCCTCTGACTTCCACACTGCCTTCCTAGAGGGATGTTTGCTTCCACTCCATCCCTCAATGCCAGGATTGAGTGACNGGTATACTTTCCAACTCAATGCCACTGACTTCCACACTGCCTTCCTAGAGGGATGTTTGCTTCCACTCCATCCCTCAATGCCAGGATTGAGTGACTTTATGAATTGTGCATGCTTGCAGTTAGGAATTACATGTTGAAGAATGGTGTAGGAAGATAACATACTATTGAATACATGAACTTGCAGCATTTCTATTGATTTACTCTTATTATTTTATGAGTAGTATTCAGTTAGGGCCAAAATGGTTAACACATTCAAAGGTATTCCATCACTACCACTGATTTGTGCAAATAACTTCCAAACATAGCCAGAAAAAATAATTTTTCAAAAGAATTAATTCCTTGAATATGACACCACTCCAAAGGCTCAATGCTGTAGTAGGTTAGGTCAGGTTATGTTATATTTGAAAGAGCTTGCTGTTTGGATGTTTTACGGTGTTAGTGCTGTAGCTCTCTTTTAGAACACTGATGGAGGGGTGAATCCGCTTTGGTGCAGCTCTCTAATATCCCGGAGTTTGGCGAGTCGACCCCAGTACCAAGGGGCGTGAAGATTTAAAGAACACAGACGGACATGCGACGAAGTTCTCCTCAGAAGAAGTCAGGTTGAAGTTGACCAGGCTGGCGATCCCACAAAGTCCTCAGACGACGCCTATCTGCCACAACGACTAACCAATGACGATCTCTGAGCTTTATGACAAAGTAATTGAAAAACGGAGTCCAGTAGTAATATGAACTTCCAAATTTATTCACAAATATTAAATCGTCTCATAACAACAGAAAACTATAACAATTGATTCTTGGCTCTGTCTGCAAATACATGAACACCATAATCAATACAGAGCCACAAAATATCAAATACACTTTGACAAACATGAACAACAATTACAATAAATTCACAACACTTCAGTCGAGCAGACCTTCAAACGCATTTTGGGCAGAACAATTTCTAAGTCCTACCACAAACCAATATATTGGAGATCTGTACTCCACCAAGTTCCAAACAGTAATGAAATTTCTCTTCCCATCCCATCTCCAAATTTGGCACAAAACAAAAGCGCCGCATTTCTACGTCCTTTGCGAACACCAGCAACAGAAATACATGAATAGGAATCTCATACATAAGAAGCCTGGGAGGCTTCCCAACCTTCCATTCTCACACCACACAAGGACACGCGATTAGATACGCCGATTTTAATGCTGCGCAGACAGGCTCCTCCGTAATTAGCAGAATATTCAAACCAACAAATTTGCGGCGTCGCACAAATGACGTCCATTCAATTCAATAAATTTAATCAAATTATATACAAGATTCCATAACAAAGCAGTTTTCTCAGTAACCAATTCCAACCATACTAAAGAGACAACTACCCTTTGTAAATACAACAATGAAGTACAAAATATCCCATTTTCCATACTTTAACCAATTAAATACATTTCCAATCCACAAAATCTACATTTTGAAACCCTTAAACTAACCATACAAAAGAGACAACTACCCTTTGTAAATACAACAATGAAGTACAAAATATCCCATTTTCCATACTTTAACCAATTAAATACATTTCCAATCCACAAAATCTACATTTTGAAACCCTTAAACGCGGAGCCTTGTGGTGGGTGCCAGCATCAATGGTAGTTCTTAGCAATTTCCAAATTTAGGGCTAGATCCGGCAACATTTGTGGGATCCCTTCCATTCAGGGCATCCTACCATAAGAAGTGAATTCTTATGCCTCTTTACAGAGGAGTCTGACCCAATTGTCCAACCACTCTAGATTACTTAAGGACAGGGGCTATGGTACTTAAAAAGCAACCACAGGGCTTATCCTTAGCTTATTTGCCAGAGTACAAAAAGAGAGGCCAGCCCACACCTAGAAGGCTCAATTTCTTACATATATCAGTTACAAATATCTTTCAATTAGCATAACCTGACCTAACCTAACTTTACATAACCACCTCCATGTTATGTTAGTTACAAATATCTTTTGATTAAAATAATCTGACCTAGCCTAACTTTTCCCAACCGCCTCCCAAAATCAGTTTCAGCAGAAAGCGGAAAAATAAAATTTCACAGTTTCTGGTAGGTCATTGTGATTATGAACTTGTCCTAAAGATTTGTCTGGATGGTGGTGCAGTCTAGGAATGAGGTACAGAGATAACAGGAAAGTACCATATATTTTTATTTATTTGAAAAACAGGTTTTTATATGTGCACTATGTTATTTGTCCCTCGGAGTCTCAATTTACATTTTACTCTGCCAAACCATTGCACTCAAAGTCACTCAATGGGAAGTTTGCGCTCCTAGAGGTGGCGTGGAAGAGGTACAGCTATTCATTTTTGGTCTGGCATTTGTTGTAAGTGCACCTGAAATATATTTGACTCACAGTATAAAACAAGAAGTTGTGTTTACTCATTACAACCCCTGATATAAGAACAACAACTTCTTGACATGAAGTTGTCCTCAAGAATTAGATTTCTAGAATAATCAGTCTTTGCAGAGTGACATTTCTGCAATAGCAAAATTTTCTTTAACTTGAATTCTCAGGAATAAGGATAACATGGTACACTTTCCAACTCAATGCCACTCACTTCCACTCTGCCACCTAGAGGGTGGTGCTTGAACCCTAACTGAATACTACTCATAAAATAATAAGAGTAAATCAATAGAAATGCTGCAAGTTCATGTATTCAATAGTATGTTATCTTCCTACACCATCCTTCAACATGTAATTCCTAACTGCAAGCATGCACAATTCATAAAGTCACTCAATCCTGGCGTTGAGGGATGGAGTGGAAGCAAACATGGGAGATCCTTCCGTCACACCTTCAGTCACCGTAACTCAAGGAAAGTATACCATAACGTCCAGTCACCAGCTTCCCCTGAGGCAGAAGGCTTCTGAACATTTGGGAAAGTGCCAAGACTGCTTGAACTGTTCAAGCAGTATTCTGAAAGCATATCCAAATCCCTGAAGTCAGCAGTACTTTCTGATCTCAGATCAGTGTTGTTGCAAATATCAAATCCAAAAGTATGGATGAATTATGATGCAGCAATGAAGACTTTGTGGTATAAAATTAAACTTCCTGATGTGGACACCAAAGACGACCTTGTGAAAGTGTATAAAGCTCACAAAAATTTCCTCTGATGTTATGATGTGGTGAATATGAAAGTTTTAGTTTCTCTGCTTCAAGAAATTCATTCAGAGTTTCCTGATGACATCTCTCTTTGGGGGATGATCCTGAAGACTGTTCAATCCTTGACAGTATTCAAGAAGTTTTCTGAAAAGGC
>CAJPEX010006614.1:0-12116 GCA_905338405.1 Notodromas monacha | reverse complement strand
AAGATACCACTGCATAAGTGATCACTGCAGAAGAGCCTCTGCTGAATCGCACTCCGCGGATGTGGACTAATCCTCCTGCAGGGGGAGTACGCTGTACCTGGGGAGTACGCCCTGCCTGCTACACCGGCGCTGGAATACTGATGAAGTCTGTCTGTTAGTCCCCGTTGGACTTGCTCCCAGGTCCTCCACTAATGTGGATCACTGGCGTAATTTTCCTCGGGTGCGAGTTAAAAATGTGCAAGTACGAAAATCCCGCCAGTAGGTCCACTTCCACTTTTTGGGAACTTCCAAATACAGTACAGTGCTTGTTTGCAGATTCATTCAAGTCGTATGAAATTGAACCCTCCCTGACTAAAATCTTTTCCAGGCAAACCTCCCCTGATGATTTAGGAAAATTTTGAAAGCTTTTTCTTGCTTTTCTATTGGTGCTGAATTTTAAACACCCAGAACTCCACCTACAAACAGTATGTCAGGGAATGAATGGGTGTAAGCATACATTTCAGATGTCCAGTTGTATTTCATGGATTGTATTTTATTTTATTTTTGTGATCAATGTGTGCTCTGTTTCCTGCTCTGAAGTGATTAAATGTCATTGAGTGGATTTTGGTTGGGTGGAAAGGTGGTTTGGTTGTGGAAATCTTGATTGAACCTTGTGAACCCTGAAAAGCAGCAAATAAAGTGTTCTGTTCATTCATTCAAACAGTATACAACACTCCAAAACCAGAAGAGCGTAACACAATGAGATAATTGTTGCTCAGTATATAAGCAATGTACATTTTAATTGTTTAGCGCAAAAAATCATGGCACTACCATAAAGCCAGTATTTGAAGGCCAAGCCTTTCATTTTAAGGAATTCACTCATCACCAATGAAATATAAAAAAAAAATACTCCAATAAATAATATCCAATTGCAAAACATTTTCTGAGGAGTTTCACAGACATGATGTGTTGCAAGTTTTCACCAAGTCATGGATATTAAAGTCAGCTGTTACAGGAAACAAAACAAAAACAGATGGAAATCATTCCTTCCACAAGGTTGATTTTTTCTGCATGCAATACATCTATGGATATTGAACAGTTCTAATAAATTGGCCAAAAATAATTTCCATCCATTGAATAACCTAACCAAACAAAGTCTGAGTTCCTTAATTTTGTGTTTCCAATTTTTAGCTGACAACAGATGCAGAAAATAATTTTAAAGAAATGATGAAACCACAAAACTCCGACGTTTGGAAGATCTTTTCTCCAGTCTCCAGCTTTGAAATTGAAAATTTTTTCCTTTGGATGGGAAAGCTTGAATCACTTAAGATGGTTAGACATCTGAAATTGGTTCAAATGAGGCGGATTGGTCATGAAGAGCTTTCCTGCTAAGTGAATTTGTAGAGGACCCTGTTTCTGCTCACCCCATGGACTATCCTATGGGTAGCACTGGCACACACACACACACACACAAAACCACATGTGCGAGGCATGGACTTCAGCTGCCTCTTATATCCACTTCTCTTCCCCCCTACAGTTTCTTCTCTTCCTCTTCCTTTCCTGTCTTTTTGTTTGGTAGTTGTGTGTTTTTTTCCTCATATTTTTCATTCCTGCCCAGTTTGCTTTCACTCCCCCTTTTATTCTTCCTCTCCTTTTGCAGTGGTATCCTTGCATTTGCAAGGTCAGCATGCCACTTTTTGCATGTGACCCATCATTTTTCTTCATAGGTGTATAAAATGTAATAAAATTGAATATAAAATGTCTTAGAGTGAAAGTCAGACTGACACACAGATAATGTGACTGAAGTAGGTTTTCAGTTGAGAAAACCAGCATTTTTTACTGGGGAAAACACTGTATGCAGGATTTCACAGGATGATAAAATTGGGGATATTTTGGGCTTAAACTACTGGGTAAGTGAGTTGACAATTTGTTAACCTTAAGGGCAAAATTGGTCTCTCACTTCCTTTTGAGAACCATTAAATTACATTTTATTTCACTTATCTTTCCTACTGCTGGGGTCCACTGCATTAAAACTTGAAGGCCTCTCAAATTTTGAGTTATTGAGGTTTTAGGGGGATAGTCAGAGTTTGGGAGGTATGTACAAAGAAATCAGTGAAGGACTACAGTATAACCAAGAATTTGACATCCAGCTGTTTTCAAGTTAGAGGGAGGTTTGAGTTATTAGCAAGGTTCTTTGTAAAATGAAGACATTTTATTGGTGACAGTGCACATATTACTGTAATTTCGATGAACAAACGAAAGCTGTCATTGCTCATAGAATCTGACAATGATGGTTCAAATAAACAGGAGTTTTTATCAACTCTCTCATTAACAAGATCATTGAGCTTGTGCTAAGAGGGGAAAACCTGTTCAAGGATGAATCAAACTCTGTTGAACTCTGTGTACTGTACATTCATGCACCTCCAGGTTGAAGTTAACAGTGTACAGTATTCCTCCATATACTGTAATTGTGGGAAACATAAAATTCTCTATATTCCTGTCTGCCAGACTTAAATCCACAGAAAATTTGGAAATGATAAAGTGTGGGTATCAGGAGAATCACATGTGAGGTTTAAGAAAAATTGCTTTTGCGAAAATAGGTATGCTTAACTTTGATTCCAGTTCAGACCTTCCATCAGAGGCACACACTGTACTAGAAAGCTGCCTATACTTGGCCAGATCCTATATATGGGTGCCACTGTGTGCCCTTCCCTCCTCCATATCTCTCTCCCATCCTCTATCCCTCCCTGTCTGCCCTGTGGCCTGGGTCGCCAGCATCTGCTGGTGTTGTTTGCATGACTGGAGTCAATGGGTGCGGGTGCATGAGAGTCTACAGCGTTGGCCACCCATTGGGGGTGACCAACCGCCCCACAGGCTGGGCTGGGCTCACAGCTCTGCATGAAACCCATCCCAACAACAGTGGTTTTTTCCTTTTTTTTTTTTGGAGCGCCAACTTTCAAGCTGTCCTGCTACTAGAATAAGAGCTTATTCTTTTTCTGGATAAGGAACCCCCTGGCATGTTTTCTACCAAGCAGCCATGTTTCCAGTATTCTGATTCTTGATGTTGGATAGGAAAGCAAGGAATGAGGTTCATTATCACCACCATGAGCAGTGTTTGGTGCATCTGTATATGTGAGCTGGGCATGTGGCAGGAGATTTTGGTGCCCAGTTAACCCAGGCCAAAATTAATAGTTTTTGCTACTGTGGATGTTGGTTAATTTCAAGCTGATGGGTAATATTAGACAAAGCAGAATTTATCTCAGGCTCATCTCCTGTAAGAATTATTTACAAACCCAGAGCACAGGAATGCCAAGAGGGAGCAATCATAACATGATCCACTAATGTGAATTGTGTACCATACTTACTCTAATACCAGAAAGCACACATTTCCCCCTCAAAATTTAGAGGAAAAAAGGGATGAGTGTTCATTGGTGGCGGGTATATAAATTTTAAATAAAATGTTGAAGAAGTTTATGTTTGCATTATATTTGAATATATTAGGGAAATTTTGTACAAATTTTAACAAATGAATTTATTTTAATTGAATTAACTTAAAATTAGCTGAATTCAGATTTAAGTCATATATCTCAATTCAAATTTAGGCTTGCTTGTTTTAGAAATAAAAGTATTGCAGTTTTAGAGCCACTCAAATGTTTTACGGGTTGTGTATTTTGTACTTGGAAATTCCAAAATTTTGATGGAAAACCCTGGTGTGCATCTTACTTATTGAGGTCTTACTTATTAATGGTACTCAGCATAGGTTTAAATGCATGATTTGCTTGCCATTACAGAAGAGGTCACAAATCTTGTTACTATATATATGTACAAAAAATAAGGCAATTCAACAACAGAACCTGCAGGATTCACAAAAAGTGTTTCCTTATAATAATGCACCATTTCTGCCTCCTGCAGTCAACAATGCACACTGAACCTTATACAGTAAAATCTTGTTACAATAAATACTGTACCATTGCAACTCATTTTTCAGTATAACAAACTTTTTTGAAGTCCCAGCAGAAATCCTACAGGGTACATATATGTCATACAGTATAAACCTAATCATAACAAACTCACCAATTCCAGTACAACAAACTTTTTAAAGGAAAATGTTGTGATTTCTTGACAAAAAATCCCCAAGGAAGGCAGGCACAGTTTCAAATTTCCCATTCAAAATGTGACTGTGACTTGTTCTGGGGATATGAGGTGGAATCAAGGATAAAATTATTCAAAATCCATCTGAAACAATTTATCTTTCAAAATTGTTTCCTATAGGTAAGGGGGGGAATTTAAAAAATGAACCCAACAAAGAAAGGGTTTGTATTCTTGAGAAACGCCGTATTGATGCTTCAAAATTTTGAGCTTTTTTGGAACATCCATCATCTGTAAAAGAATTGCTTGGAAAAAGTTAGTCAACAAAAAGTGCTGGTGCTGACCAGTTATTCAGAGTAAATGCTTGTTATTATTATTTAAACTTCTTGAAGGTCACAATTTTTTTAATGCTGAAAACATCGGAAAAGATCACAAAATGAATATGTTGAATTTTGAGCAGGTTTCATTTTTAGAACATCTTTGAATGACTCAAAAATTTTAAACATCTCATTATAACAAATTATTTGTCATAAAAAACTTTTTCTGAAGTCCAAATGAGTTTGTGGCAACAAGATTTTATTGTGGTTACAAAATACTGTAGTTACAGTATTTACAGTATTTACTGTACTTACAAAGATTTTACAAAATATACTTTGAGGATGTGATGAACATAAGTTCATCATATCCTCCAAGTATATTTTGTTTCCATCATAATTGAAATAATGATGAATACTTATATTAGTCTCTGGATATGTCAGGATATGTAGGAAGTTCTTTGAGTGCCTGGAAATTCTCCAAACCTTAATTTGGAATCAATACCAAGACTTGAAGGAAGCCCTATATATATATTCATGTTGGAAATATGATGCTCTTGAATTGCAATCCCTTCTTTTTTGCTCAAGGCTGGACATTTTAGGACAGTCATCACCAACACTACTCCAGGTTGCACCAAAATTGTTGAAAAAATATGTTTGGAGTAAATTTTACACCACTTGTTGATAAAATCACATATGCAAGTCTGTTATGGGGGAACTTTTATTGCACTCACAATGGGGTGCATGTCCAACTCCATATCTGGATTCATCTCAACTTAGATGGGCAGGATTTCAAACGAAGCTCAATAAAAATGAAGTATACAGTACCATATTGCAGTACTGCACTTGGAAAAAATCGGGTCACTTCTGTTCTTCTTTGTGTTTTAAACTATTCAAACCACAATTTAGTGCCACCCTCTGCCGCAGGACATTTTGTGGCACTAAGCAAGGGTGGCAGTGGCACTATTAACTCCCGTTACGTTTTTTATATCCAGGTTAAATTCCACCACTAGTATCTCCGTCTGGATACAAGAAATGTAACAAAAATCCAGGGGTTAATACAAGATATTATTGTTTTTTACTGTTTTTTGTAACAAATTAGAATGTTGCACTTTTTTGACAGAAAAATAGTCTTATTAAACATCAATATGCAATGGAAGTGATGGTTGCAAGAAGAGCTTATGGTTCAATGGTTTAAAAAAAATGAGCCATATTTCAGATGTAAAAATTATCTTCTGTGAAGGATATCCAAACACTGCCACAAAATTAGATTTATGATGAAGTCACTTGGGCCACCATTCACCAATATGCTGCACACAAATCCTTACAGGATCTTGAAAAAGAACCTGAACAAAAATTCCCATTCCTTGGATTCTTTTAAACCATACAAACACACATTCCATTAACAGTGACTTTATAACCAAAAGTACAGTCGAGGTCGATTATAGTTAAATGACTTAAGGTACTTTACGAAGTTTTTTAATCGTAACTTTAAAAGGGAGTTTACGGTTCCAAACGTACCTATGGTCAAATTTAAAACAGCAGAATAATGCATTTATCATCTGATAAAGCATAGATAAAAATTTTGTAGGGATGGGAAGTTTTTAGATTCAGCCTCCAAATTATATTTAAAAAATAAAGTTTTCATAATCCTTCCTGACAAAAAATTACATTGGTCTGATTTTACAAGTTTCTATGTGTCCTTGCAAATTCTAAGCTGTAATGATGAACCCTTCAAAAGATTTTGCATTTATTCTGGGATAATAATGAGGTCTTGGAATTTGTTAGGAGTCATTTTCCTTCTCAAGTCATCACCTAAGACAATTTTGTGAACAAGTGAAAAATCAAAATGTTGATAACATTTCAATCAATTTAGAAAAGAAAACATGAAAAAAAATGATTGAGGAAGAATTCTGTGCTATGTTCCAGTCAGAAATGAGGAGATTTTTTAAAAATTCAACAACATGCATTCAATTTGCCAATGGATACCCTCTTTTTTGGTCAAAATTTCTGAAAAGCTCAAGCTTTTCTGGCACCTGAAAATTTTTGAGGGCCGAATGCTCCAGGGATGAGATTGCTCATAATTCTTGGTTGAACCATTGGTGTTAACAGGATTGCTAAAACTTCATGCAAACAAGAAATTTGGAAGCCACTCAAACCTGTCCCAAGACCAACATAAGAAAGATTAGGCATATGGAATTTTTCATTGATGAAAGTTTGCCACTCACTGCTGCAATAAACTCAAAAGGCTTATTTCTGATTCCCTTTAAATGTATTTTAAAAGTTTCAAGTTTTATAGCAGGTGCTATCATGCAAAAATCCACAGTGTTTCCAAAAAGATCGTACTTACAGAACTGTCTACAGAAAGCAGAAAGGTGTCATGTCAGAAAAATGAAATATGTTGAAAGAAATTACTGGAAACATTAGACATCCATACAATTTTAAAATTTTTGCATCCACATGGGCTGTAATTCTCAGTAAAACCTCCATGAAATCAACAATTGCAGGCATAACATTTAATTACTGTATTTTCACCCATTTTTACCACGTTTTTATGAACTCACTTTCTTGTCTGTGAAATATTGGTTTTCATGTCAGCTCCAGCTAATATCAATTTACTGAATTCCATGAAATGCTTCAAAAAATTAGCATTGAAATTTTCCCTCAAATGCCAAGGTTTGCATGGATACCAGTTTAAATTTTTAGCAGAATAATGCATTTATCATCATAAAGCATACATAAAAATGTTGTAGGGTGGGGAAGTTTTTAGATTCAGCCTCCAAATTATATTGAACAAATAAAGTTTTCTTAATCCTTCCTGACAAAAAATTACATCGATCTGATTTTAAAAGTTTTTATTTGTCCTTGCAAATTCTAAGCTATAATGATGAACCTTTCAAGAGATTTTGCATTCATTCTGAGATAATGAGGTCTTGGAATTTGTTACGAGTTATTTTCCTTCTCAATTAAGTCATCACCTAAGACAATTTTGTGGACAAGTGAAAAATCAAAATGTTGACAACATTTTAATCCATTGAGGAAAGAAAACATGAAAAATAAAAATGATTGAGAAGAATTATCTGCTATGTTCCAGTCAGAAATAAGGACCTTTTTTAAAATTGAAGATTCATTCAATTTTCCACATGGATATACCCTCTTTTTTGGTTAAAATTTCTTAAAAGCTGAAGCTTTTCTGGCACATTAAAATTTTTGAGGGGCCAAATGGACCAGGGAAGATATTGCTCAGAATTCTTGGTTGAACCATTGGTGTGAACATGATTGAAACTTCATGTAAACAAGAAATTTGGAAGTCACTCTAGCATAAGAAAGATTGGGCTTAGGGAATTTTTAATTGAAGAAAGTTTGCCACTCACAGAATTTATTTGAATTTATTGTTTGCTGCAATAAACTCAAAAGGCTTATTTCTGATTCCCTTTAAATGTATTTTAAAAGTTTCAAGTTTTATAGCAGGTGCTATAATGTAAAAATCCACAGTGTTTCCAAAAAGATCATAGTTACAGAACTATCTTAAAAGCAGAAAGGTGTCATGTCAGAAAAATGAAATTTGTTGAAAGACATTACTAGAAGCATTAGACATCCATACAATTTTAAAATTTTCGCATCCACATGGGCTGTAATTCTCAGTAAAACCTCCATGAAATCAACAATTGCAGGCATAACATTTAAGTACTGTATTTTCACCCATTTTTATGCCTAAAGAATGAATTTTGTGTGGCACTAAGTGAGTTGGCACTAAATCAGGGTATCCCTTAAGAGCATATTATAAGGGAGATTTGTTCCAAAAAAATATGTTGCACTAATTAAGGTTTGCACTAAATTGGGGGTTGACACTGCAAGTGATTTAAAGAAAAAATGTAAATGCAGTACTGTACAAACTAACCTATGAATAAAACCCCTTTAGAATGTCTGATGACAGCTGGAACTGACAGGATACACAGTACAATTCCATCAAAAAGAATCTTTTTATGTGCCAATTTTATAACAATTTTTTTCTTGTTCCTGGTAGTTCATCCACAGCTGCAATAGTGTTATAAAAATATCATTACAACGAGCGGATTTTAGGAAGTTATCTAGTTATAATGCATTTTTGTCCTTGATTCTGTTCCAAGGCCATATAGGGATTATTTTTTAAATGTCAGAAAAATGCGAAAAAAGTGCAGCATTTCATCTTTATCAAAGAAAAAATCTTTCTTATACTGTATAAAAAGAGAACTTGGCATTCAAAAAATAAACAACATGACATATTTATTGGGAATTTTGTTAGCTCCAATTTAGAATGTATGCCTTTCTTTAAAAAAACAGTAAGTTACAAAGAATATGCTTCTCTGTTTGAAAGAACATACTGGTATAAGTTGATTCAGATCAAATAAGGAAGTATGGTATTTCTATACTATATGTGATTTTGTTTAATATTATTTTTCCAGACAGAGGACAGCCTTGTAGAAAGGCAGGGCTATCATGAAAGAAATGTACAGTATAATCATTTCAAAGTGTATTCTTCATTTCATCAAAATACTTTTCAACTGCAATAGGTCTTGAATTATTTGCTGTAAGGATTTAACAGTATTTATTGCCTATTTCCCACAAAAAAGTGTAAGATGTGTTGAAAGCCATGAATCTTGAAGAAAGCAATTTTTTGTTTCCACACATTTTTCATAAGATTTTATTGCATTATCTGTGGTGTTTTAACATCAAAATATATATGAATATTAGGATGTGTAGTTTCATTATTATAGGATTAACTACCATAATTACACAGGAGTATATTGCAGGTACCGTATATCCTGATGATTTGATCCTAAATTGCAACTACCCTATGATGAACAGTATATCTTATTGGCCAAAAATAAAAATGTTTCCTTGAAGCAAGAATGAGCATTTCTGTAATCAAAATCCATTTTAAACATCAGATGAGGAATCATAAAAACAAAGTCATTATTCTTATACAGTGGGGTCTTGGTCAACAAACTATTTGGATAACAAAATTTATATTTTAGAGACTTGTCTGCATTGGATAACAACTCATGAGTTGGTTCACAAACATTGATTAAGGTGGGCCTCCCAAAATGCCTACCTCCTTTGATACTATCCTGTTCAAAACAGCTGTAATGTCTTGTTTTTGACACAGATCTTATGGGCATTTTTCCCCAATAAGAGATTATATTTCAGGCATGCGCACCAATGTAAATTGGTGCATCCAAAGGACATACAGTAAATGGCTCAGACCATCTGCAGCAGCAATAAAGCAATCAAAAGGATGTTTCTCAGTAAAACTGTAAGGTTTTATGGCAGCACAACCCCAAAAAGCAGGAATTTGACAACCCTTTTACAACCCAATACTCCCACTAAATGCAGGAAAATTCGACAAGTAACAAACCCCAGGGGAGCAAAAATTGCTGCCCCACAGGTTTTTTTTGCATCCCCATCCTTTCATGGGAAAATGTTAAATTTGTTGTGCCAAATTCTGGTAAATTGACCTGGAATTGCCAGGCAAAATTTACTGGAATTCCAACAAAATAAGTCCTTTATTGTCACTGCCAAATGCTCCCCATCCAAAAGCAAGGGGGGGGGGGGACCAGAATAAATAGCATAAAAGGCCCTAAAATTGTGAATTACCCGCAGTTGTACATGTCCCATTTTGCTGTCAGTTTATGATGCATGTTCCAAAATTTTTGTAGAAACCTTAATTCGCAAGAAAATTGTTGATTAGTGAATATTTCTTGAGCTCATTTGTATATTCCTGTGCATATGTGACAAACATGCTTGCGCTCATTCTTGGCAGGTGGCGCACCTGCCCATTGCTGTGTTTCAATTACTCTCAAACATAAATCTGAAAACTTCACAGAAGATAGCAATAAACTTTGAGTAAGTACTTTTCTCTTCCCTCCAGGGATGAAATTTAAATGATCAGCACCATATATTTTCCAGTAGATATTTCTTGCTCTTCTACTGCTTGAGGTTGGAATTACAAAAATTGAATTATTCTTGTATGATTTTGACTTTTATTCTAACATGTGTGTTTTATTTTTTCAAATGTTTTCCTTGATAGTTTTCTCAATCTGCTTCCAACTGGAGAACATGTATACACTCCTTCCATCTTAGTGCTGGAAGGAGTGTGAATAAATCTAGAGTGAATTAATTGCATGAAAGGAGTGACTTCTACTGTGACTAAGAGGCCCTAATTCATTTACTGAATGAATTTGTTGCATAGGAAGCTTTGACTCCCGCTGCCCTTTCTGGCATCTTAGGCTCCTGTCTTCATTGAGCTTCTCACTTCAGCTTCATTCACTTCTTTGAGCTTCTCTTCCAATTTTCAATAAAATGTTAGGCACAGTAAAAATTGTATTCATTTTCATGGACACTTTTGAAGTTCTGGAACCAATAAAAATTATTCTTGTACTTTCTCAAGGTAAAATGTGATTTGGTCAACACACTTTCCCCAGGAATGGATTAAGTTAAAACTTCAATGGAAACTTGAATGAATAAATTTAAATGGGAACTTATTTACAGTAATTGGTTCTCCAGTTGAACAAAAATTAGGAATAATTTCCCCAAAATTCTGTTCTCAACTTCAAGATTTCAAAAGCAACTGTGCAGAAAAAACCCACCAAATCTCATGTTTTAGTAGCAATGTTCTGCAGCTTTCTCAATTTGCATCAAAATATAAACTTAATAAACGAAACTAAAAAATCACCGTCAATTTTGAATTTCACACAGTTTATATGCCAACAAAACCAGGAATGAACAACGTCATCCTCCCGAAAAAAAAACCCCCACGTCCCCAACAGATCGACTTCCTCGATATGTTCCGAAAAAATCACCAGCAACACACTTTGTGACGAACAGAAAAAATTGCCAACTGGAAACGAATTTATTGCAAATCGTTTGGTTCAAAAGCGATCAATCACCGACGCTTTTCCATCACGCTGATTCTGGACTCTCACCAACGAAAAAAAAAAGCGCTTTTCCTCGCAAAATACCTCAGAGTTTCCATCACATTACACGAGTTCCGCGTTCCTCAACAACAAAATTCGCGACTTTGCTTTCATTCATTTTTCGTTTTTTTTTCCATCTAAATTTTTTTTTTCGTAGAAAACCAAAATCACGCGGTTTCTTTATAAGTTTCTCTCCGTATGCACCGACAAAACGTGTGAGCGAAGGAAGGAAGCCCGAGGGAACATGCATTTGCATTCGTCGCAGTATTTGGAAGACAACCGACGTCGTTTCGGAGATTCCGGGCCACCATTCTTCTCCCAGTCTACGTCCACGTCTACCGGTTCACCTTGTTCCGAACTCCGGCTTTCCTCAGGGTTCAAGTGCAGCAATCTCTCCAACTAGACACGAGTGGAATACAGTACAGTACAATATAAAATCACAGAAAAGTGAGACCCCCACATGCGGACAATTCGACATGGGGACACCTATTTTCTCATGAAAAATTAATAAAAAAGGCCCAACATGACGACACCAACTCAACATAGGGACATTCTGTGATAAAATTTCAAATACATTTCTGGCCAGATTACAAGAAACAGATATTTCCAACCCTAAAATTTGATGTAAGAAAAGTTCTTGGCCATTTCTCTCGCCAATTTACCATACATTTAGCTAATTTAAAAAAATTACCTCCAGCAGAGAGGGACTTCCTTCTCTCTTTTTCACTTGAATGCTAATTCAACAGAGAATGCAAACATTTTGATGTACTGTACAGAT
>CAJPEX010006612.1:0-12119 GCA_905338405.1 Notodromas monacha | reverse complement strand
GACCTCAGGCCGCAAACGGCCGATTGTGCTCACTCTTTTATTTCTCTAGAAGGGTGAAACTTCAATCTTTGTCTGAGAGGCTTATGAGCCCCTGACACAAGCCAAGTCCTCAATATGTTGAACAGTGCATATGCTGCTGTGTGTCTGGTCAGCTGCTGGTTGGTCAATTCATGGTTGCGCACCTGCCAGTCGGTCCAACTGCCAGCCAGTGCAGTTCTTGGCCTTGCCAATCCCCAGCCCACCAAACTGTGGTTTGGTCACCCGATTCTTGGGGCACCCAAACAATCAGGTGACAAGAATCATGCTGATTTTTTTTTCAGAATTCAGTGAGCAGAATGGTATTGTACCACAGATTTTTTTTTTCAAAATTTCAGCAATGTTAGGTTAGGTTAGGTTAGGTTAGGTCTGTTCATGTTATGTTAGTTTAGGTTAGGTTAGGATATGTTAGGTTAAGTTAGGTTGGGTTTGATGAGTTTTTTCTTTTTGTGAAAAATTTTATGNCAAAATTTCAGCAATGTTAGGTTAGGTTAGGTTAGGTTAGGTCTGTTCATGTTATGTTAGTTTAGGTTAGGTTAGGATATGTGAGGTTAAGTTAGGTTGGGTTTGATGAGTTTTTTCTTTTTGTGAAAAATTTTATGAGATGAAATTTTGTAAAAAAAAATTGGTGGTAGGATACCATTCTGCTCACCAAATTCTAGAAAGAATCAGCATGATTCTTGTCACCCAATTGTTTGGGTGTCCCAACAATCAGGTGACTGGACCGCAGTTTGGTGGACTGGGGATTGGCGAGGCCAAGGACTGCCCTGGCTGGCAGTTAGACCAACGGGCGCTTCACAACCAGTAGGTGCGCAACTGTGATTTGAACGGCTGGTGGATGACCCGGTACCATGTTGCTGAGGTCCCATGGTATAATGTGTATAATATGCACAGTAAGGTAATCTGCTACTGCTGCTTTGAACTGTAGAGTACAGCATCAGTTGCGTGACAGGAATAGAACAGCAGTATTCTGTATACTGTTTACAGAGCATCAATGGATGAGTAGCTTATTACAGTAATACTGTTGTTTCACTCGTCAGCTGTCATGCTGGTCCGTTCTGTCCTTAATTGACCGTATTGATTCGTTTGAAGGGCTGTCAGTCGCAGCGCTGTGCGAAGATCATCTCTCAGCGTCGTCGCTCAACGTCTCCATCATGTTGCCGCTCACCCTCATCACAGGTTATAGCTATTTATTCACAATTTATTTACAGGACAGATAGCGTGTGCTTCTCTGCTGCGAAAAAAAAAGCAGGGGCAATTCTGTTGCAAGTCTTTCTCTCTATAGCTATGAACGATGATCATCCTCATGTGTTGTTGAAACGCTGCACGGCAAGAACGATATCCAGTACTGTACATAGGTTGGACGGATGAAAGTGAATCTATCTTTCTGTTTCTATACCTTCAATATAGCTCAGCAACAAATTCAGCTGTAGCAACCACGGCAACAACAAAAGTAATGGAAGCTTGTTCCATTCACTTTTAAATAGTAGTTAGTTTGATGTTCCCTGTGCCACAGCATGTCACGGTAATTTTTGCAATCAACGTGACATTTTTTTTATGGGTTGCATCCAGGTCTTCCAAGGCAATTCCGCCATTTTCATCAACAGCCGCCACACTGGCTTCATGAAATATCCATCATTTGAATCCAGATACAGTAAATAGACACACACTGTACTATTTTCATCACATCTGACCTTAATGACAGGTAATGAAGTAAGTACAGTATACGCAACAGAGAAAAAGACATGCTCAAAATGTACAAGTATATTTATTTTTCAAGTGGTCAAGAAAATGTCTGGAATTTAAATTGAAAAGGAATGCAATTGAGCTGGAAAAAAAAATATCCCTTAGAAAATGTATTCTTTGCACCAAAGGAAAATGCAGCTTTGAATGCATCTATACCTTTCAAATAATTTTGGCCAAGTCATGCTGGATACTTTCAGCTCTTTACTCAAACATGAGACGCCCATCTCTTGAAGATTTTTTTTTTGGTGTACGCCAGCTTTCCCTTTCGACTCCTTGCATGCGACACATGTCATTCTAATTTCCAGGATTTTCCCCATTGCTCCATGAATAATTCCGTCATTGATCGATTAACAATTCTGCAATTTTTTTTTCAAATCCGCCAGGTGGAATGAGCATGTGGCTCCTAGGAAGACCTTGAGGCAACCCTTGCAATTATTTTGATACGACGTTGCTTTCAAGAATGCCTCTCATTGAAAAGCATAAAGAAAACTATTTGCCTGTGTCTTTTTTCTTTCTCATATACTGACCAAAAGTCATTTCAAAATTCAGCCCAACTTCAGTTATCAACAACGCATTAAAAATTTGACTGACAGAAGTCAAGTAAACCAATGAAAATTTCTAGTTAAGCGGGACGAGGTGTCGAATTGGATTGGATTGGATTTTTTTGGGGGTTGATAATAACTGGGAATTGGAATAGGGGAAATTCAAGTTATGAGATGCAATGCACTATACTCTTGTACACACATACATACATACATACATACATACATACATATGAATAAATGCATCCCATTGCATGCTCTCACACCTGATGAACTTGCGTGCACTTGCTTTTCTGCAGGTGGGCTGTGGCCACGACAGGCCTACCCGACGGGGCTGTTTGAGGTTGCACTGGCCCTGCCGCAGACCTGGTCCATCCTGGCCCTGCGCAACGTCATGCTCAAGGGCATGGATGTGTCTGAGCCCAGCGTGTACCTGGGCATGCTAGTGCCGGCTGTCTGGATCCTGGTCATTGGACTCCTGGCCGTCTTTGTGCTCGCTGCCAAATACGCCACTTGACTCGATCGCCATCGTATCACAGAGGAACAGCAGCAGTACTGTATATACTGCGAATATGCGGATGCAAATATAATGCATGTACAGTACGTTATATAGGAAGCTCCACCTGTTTATATGACCATTATCAAGCAATACCAACCGATGACGATCATATTACAGGATGTGTACAGGAGGATCGACGACGGATGACAGCAGAGGCAACATCATTTCCTTTTCATCTACGGCGATGTATTCCTGCGTGATGGATACCATAGCGGATGATGTACCTCGTCTACTAGCGTAATCCGACTTGATAATTGATGATGTCAATCAATCAGCAGTTCATCCCGCCGATGTCTTTTTTATTGTGTTCGCGCTAATTCCGTGCGTACTGCCAGCCGACTTCTGATTTTCCTGACCCTCCATTTACAGGCATGCAGTTCTCCATTGGAAAATGAACATCTTGTGAATGGGGCAGCACTCATTCATTTGCGGAATAATCCTGTATAATTCATTGACTCCTATTTGCCCAGCATTTGCTGTTGCATATTTATATTACTCGAACCTCTTTTGCATTAGCTGCAATTAATGCCCTCTGAGATCCTGCCATGAAATCAAACATAGGTACATCATGCACACATTATTATCAATCATGCATATGATGTGCACATTTTTTCCTCAAGGTGAACCAGCATATTCTGATTGAAGAAGGTGACGTGTGGCAATGAACCAGCATACATCAGCATCAGGCAGGCTTCCATATTTGGCCATCAGTTTTTGGCAGCGCTATCTACTTTGGACACAAGAATTCCCATCATTTCGTTACTGCAATGTATTCGCACGAAGACAGGGTGCTTCCCAATCCCTGGTCCTTGCAAGATCTGTGCCATACAATAGTGGAAAGTAGCCTGCATGAGATGACAAACACAATAATAAATGTAAGAAGCTAGTGTAAGACAAGAAAACAAAACTAGCCCACAAGCTCACATGACCTTTAAAGAGGTTAATTCTGTTACTTGAAAAAAAAAATTGGTTCACTTTGTTATTTTGGCAGCCATATCAATTTTGTGACACTTGAATCTTCATAAAATCAACAACAGCCAGATGGTATGCATGACTGCAGCTAATGATATGTACAATATGGTAAAGAAGGTATGGAGATTCCATCATTGACATCATTTTTTAGAAAAACATTTTTAAAACATGAAAAACATATGGAAAGGGCAGAAAAGGAAGATCTTGTATGTAATGTATGCAGGTTTAATTTGAAACTATGCTCACCATCATCATTCTGTAAATATAATTACAACAAATAAATTATTCTAACAGATATTTCCTGAAGTCCCCATGAGTTTACTGTGACCAGATTTTACAATATTCTTACCTGACAATAATCAACAATGTCCATAGATTTCTCACAATCAACAAGACTACAATCATTTGTATTTTTAATGCTGGTGTCAAGGTTAGAATTATCTTCAGAGCCCCAAACATGCAAACCCAATCAGTGAGAAATATTTGTGCGGTGGTTTGTGCTGATGCATTGCGCATAGGGGAAAAGACAATCCACCTAGATAGTCTATCCTGCATGACTAATACATATCTGTTTCCTCTTTGACTATTAGGTACGGGGCCTACCAAGTTGATACTAATGTCTTCAAAACAAGTCTTTGGGATACCAGTTGACAGAAAGGGGGTCTTGTGGGCATAATTCTTTGCCTTTTGACACTCAATACACGATTTAATGTATGCCATGACATATTTTTCCAGCTTCAGCCATGTGAACTCTTCTCTTATTGCAAAAGATGTGTTATCTATTCCACAATGCCCCACCGCTGCAGGGTCATGGAAACTTGCAATCAGTTTCATTCTCATTGATGGTGGCACCCAGATTCTTTGACCTTTTTCAGTTGATTTCATTAGAAGGCCATCAGATGTCAAAAATTCAGTTCCAAAAGATAACTTGTTTTCAACTGCTGTTGTTGTCAGCTGGACAAGACCGCAAGATATATAGGTTTGTCTCCAGTAATGAGGGAGATAGGTATGCGCATAGTTTGTTCTTTCTAGGCTCTGGAGGGAATGGATTGAGGGCATCTGCATGAGGTATCGCGAGGCCCTTTCTATACTCAACCTTATACTGGTATTTGTTCAGGGCCATGAACCAGGCTATTGCCCTGCGGCTATTGCTTTGTTGTTGATGGCTAAGATAGGGTTTAGCAATATGGTTGGTCCTAATGGTAAACAGATGACCCCAAAGGTATGACCTAAATTGGGACACACTGTAATAGGCAGCTAGCAACTCCCTGTCCGTATTTGGGTACCAAGATTCAGCGTCATTCAATGTTCGACTTGCGCATCCTATTTGAACTTCTTTCTTTCCAGGTTTTTGGGTCAGGACCGCACCTACTGCTATGGTGGATGCCTCAGTTGTAAGAATGAATTCTAAGCTGAAATCCGGGAAGGAAAGAATGGGGGCCGTTAAAAGGCATTTCTTCAAGCATTCCACAGCATCCTCCTGTTCTTTAGTCCAAACAAAAGGGACATCTTTTTTCAAAAGGAGATACAGTGGTTCAGCTTTAATGGCAAAATTCTGGATATACAACCGGAAGTAACCAACTAGGCCTAGGAAAGCTTGTACTCCCTTGACTTCTTTCAGGATAGGGACATTCTGGATAGCATCTATCTTGGCTGAATTAACGTGGATGCCAGCTTCACTGATTAAAAACCCTAGATACTCTATTTGGGTTTGGAAAAGTTGGCATTTCAAAAATCCAGCACCATCCAATCAAGTTAGTATATCCAATAAGTGGGTTAAATGTTGGTCAGCTGTTTTGGAATAGATTACAATGTTGTCTACATATATGTAGGTGTATGTACCAAGACAGCCATCCAACACTAGATGCATTAAACGTTGAAAAATAGTTGGGCTGTTTTTTAATCCCATGGGCAACCTGATGAATTCATAGTGGCCCATTGGAGTAGAAAACGCTGTCTTCCATTGATCTTCTTCTCGGATCTTCACATTGTAAAATCCATGTAAGAGGTCTAATGCAGTAAAATACTTTGAGCTTCCCAATTCCTCAAATATCGGATTAATGCAAGGAAGAGGGTGAGGTCAGTAATTACATGATTGTTAAGTTGCCTGAAATCAACTACCATACGCCAACCTCCGTCTTTCTTTTGTACCATGAAAGTTGGACTGTTATAAGGCAATTTAGATGGTTGAATGATTTCATGACTTAAAAGGTCATTGGTATAATTGCTGACCTCAGGTCTCATTGCATGAGGTAATGGGTATTGGCGGGTAAACACCAGTTTATTAGTATCAAGGGGTATATCAGCTTTGTAAAATGAACATAAACCCAGATGATCCGATTTCTTTGCCAATATGTTGTTGAATCATTTTAGTAAGGACGGTAAAGAAGGTATTAGTTTATCAGGACATTCTGAAAGCCTGATATTTTCCTTGATAAGTTGGGAGAGATCCTTCTCTTCCAATTTACCATGGATCCTCTCTAGGGTCTTTCTCTTTGCATCAGTCATTGGGGCGCTCTTTGTATGACCCAATACTTTGGATTTGTGATTTTGGATTTTGAAGTCATTAACACTTGCAATGGCAAGCGTTGTCTTGGATGTTAAGGAAACATCCATGTCTCCAATATTCAGACACAAAATGGGATATGAACCAAAGTGTTTTCTAGAAATACTTCTGGCAATTATGATATTGCTGCAGATACTATTGGGGACATATATTGTTTGATCTTGGATTCTTTTCTCAGATTGTTTGGATGGCTTTACAAATACCAGTTTCTGGGATTGTTTTGGGATGACTGTTGCAGATGTGAGATAAAGCCTGAAAGGAGGTTCAGGCACAGGTTGATCATTAGTAAGAGAACTTCTTATTTTCCTTTGTTGAGATGTCTCAGTAAAAAAGTTTAGTTTTTCTGATGTTAACTGTAGACATCTTTCTGGGAAGAAAATAGTAGCCTTTAGTAGCTTCAGTAGATCCGACCCAATAATGCCTTCAAATTCCTGTCCTCTGATATCAAACAGGACAAAACGAGCAGTTGCCAAATATGCGGAGTTATTATACAATTTTACATTCAATACACCCACCACTGGCATTTGACGCCCTTCAATAGTTGCAATAGTGATATCAGAAGACATAGGGGTTATTTCAGGTTTTAGTACAGTAGGAGAAAGGAGAGAAATTTCAGACCCAGAATCAATAAGGAACTTAGCTGGGAATAGCGTGACGTTGGTGGCAATGATGACGACCAGCAGCTTCACCAAGGAAGAAGTTGAAGTGCCAATTAATACTTGTTTCCTGAGTAGGCTTCATTGAGGTATCCTTTGGGCAAGAGTTCATCCTTGAGCTCATTGTAATTTTTGTCTACTTTGTATTCTTTGTCAGCAATTGCTTCTTCCACAAAATTCACAACTTTCCTGCCGCAACCATGACCATGACCTCGCATATTTCTGCGCATAGAGGAACAACCTCTCACATTCCCTTGGGACAATTGCGGAGTGCAACCATCTTTTTTGGGTGCAATATAGACAAACTTCCTAGGTGTATGTTTAGCAGGTTCCTTCAACAATGCGGGGCACTCACTACAAAAATGACCTTTTTGGCCACAATTGTAACATGAGGTAGGAGCACAAATGTCAGAATTATCTTGCCCATTATACACTGGAGGGGTCTTTGGGCAGTGATACAAAATTGGATGAAGGGAGGAGCCCTGTTGCGATGCCTGTATGTCCCGCTCCCGATCTTCTACTGAAATTGCGTGTTGGATGGCGGCCTCAAAATCATCAAAAGTGATTCAAATGGCATTCCCCAATTCAGGTATGAGACCATCCATGAAAGTAGTGACCAAAAATCCTTCTAAAAAGGATTTTTACCATTATACTCCCAACTTTCTTTTACAAAAAAGAGGTTAGGAAGTAGGGCAGCGGGTTGGTTCTCACGTTGAATTACTTTTAAATGACTGGAGGCATCACCCAACAAGAAGTTTCCAGCTCGTTGAAATCAAGCACCAAAAGTCTGAACTTGTTCATTAGGATTCTGGCGCATGTTCTTTGAATCTCTCATCAATTTGGAGATGACCTTTTGGCCGTACGCATCTTTTAAGGTTTTTACTATAACACTGTAATGGGCAGATGTCCGCCCTTGAATTGAAGTTACATATATCTGGGCTTCCCCTTTCAATTTACTAAGTAAGTTGGAGCAAATGCTTTCGTCTGAATGGACGCCACTGTGAAGGGCCATTTGAAATGTTGCCCACCACTCTTGCCAAGTAAGAGGACCAGAACCATTGAAGGCTGGCATTTGATTCATTGCCATAGAGGCCTGCTGGTTTGTTGTACTTATGACACGAGTTTTCTTCAGATGTTCTATGTTGTAAAAGACCACTTTGTCCGCTGTTGGCTCCGTAATTTGGTCAACCAAGAGATCCTGGTTCAGAAGGGCTTGTCTCACTCCCAACCCTTCAGCAAGATTTTTACCCTTAATTCGTAATTCTTCTATCAATTGCTTGGAGAAAAGAAGTAATTGAGTGTCATTAATGGCCTTCTCATGGAGATCAATCTCCAAAAGGTTTGGCTCAAGACTCTCCAATATACTTCTGGACATTGCCATAGGACCATCTGGAGCTTGAAGAGCGTCCAGAGTCCTGCGCAATGCATTTTTTGCCTCTGGGGTGGGAGCAGGATCAGTTTTTGCTAATTCTGCGTTAATTTTTGCCACTTCTTCTTCACACTCTCTTAATTGTTTCCTAGCTACCTCAGCCTGTTTGTGTGGGGTCAGGTCAAGTAACTTTTGATCAACTATGTCATTCACGTCCATTATGCAAGACATGTCAAGTCTAGAAACATTAACTCCAGTAGCCATGTTAAAGAAAACACAGGCAGGTATTTGGCACTTTTCACTTCAGCAACAGTACGCCATATTTGACAACACTTTTCATGAGTGTTGGCGGTTGTCTGGAGTGTTAACTAACTTTTCTTTTTGCACTTTTGCAAGAGATAGCTAAGCACTCACCCGGGGAAAAAAGAGAATACAACTGCGCCAATTTTGTTATCCTAAGTGGCCAGAAATTATCTTGTTGAGAAGCGATTAACTCTATCAGCCCGGTTCCTTGAAATGAAAAGGCTTCTCTTTTACCAAAATGTTTAGAATATATTTGTACAGCAACAACATCCACAGACTCTCAACAGACAATGAATACAAAGGAGATGCTCGGGCATCTCCTTTATAGATTCATAAGAAACAGGTGAATGACAGGTCATGAACCATGGAAAGTAAACCAGATACAGATGCGATCAGTATGCATAAAAATAACGGGTTAGAATGCATCACATGACAATCACACTAGTAGGGTATTTGGTGTGTGTCTTGGGATACTAACCTCAGATGACAACATTATGCAACATTATTATCCCATTTGAATTAAGACACACCAAACAGGTGTGCTATCTGTACAAATTTTATCCAGGGAAATCCCTGAAGAGAAAAGTACATACTCAGGTTTAAATAAGCAGAAGGTGTGATTTTACAGAAGTGGGTGAATTTGGAAATTTGTCTGTGTATGCCCAAGGAGAGTCTTTGTGAATTTCTTGGGAGGAAATGAAAATTAGACAAATTGGCAGCCGCACACCCTGCCAATGATAAGTGCTAACATGTTCTTACACTCAAACAAATGTAAGGATTTGCACAAACTTTCACAATCAGAAAACAGCAATTGCCTTGCATCAAAACTCAACACAACATATAGCGTAATTTTGATGTTCACCAGAATTTTTCAGATCAGGTTTTAAAGCAAGTTTTTGTCCCCCTTTCTGGTGAAGAGGGGGCCTGATTTTAGTCTCTAATGCCTGTTTTTAAAACATTCTTTAGGACCCAGAGCCTTGGGAGGAGAACCTCCCTGCTCTGGGTTTCTGAGTGGACTGACTGGATCTCTTGGTTTCCCCTGGATTCAAACCCATTTTTTGGGGGTGGAGCCAGGGGTGTTTTTGGTTCAGTACAGCTGCATGCAGCTGTGCTGAACCCTGGGAAAGACCCAGGAAGCATTTTCACACACACAAAATACACTCCCAAATCTGCAAGAAAGTTCAAATCCTGCAGCTGTTTGCAGTAAAATAATTCACTGCCTTTTCAGGGATATTTTTGAACAATTTTAATGCCCTCACACAAGGGGAAGAAAATACCCAGTTTACTGGGTTCTTTCTCTGTCCTTATTTGACAATTGCCAGCATCTAGTTTTCAGGGTTTTCTGGGAATTGGTGCACATCCGCCGGTGCACTGATTCAGGCAAGAGAAAAAGAAAAAAATGCATCTGTTTTCCTGGACGCCTGCTGGGGGACACTGTTCCCCCACCCACACCAGAAATTCCCCACACAATCATATAGAAAAGAATACTAATTTCTGCCTTTATCCCAATAAAAGACCAACCATACCAGCAAACTCTTATGCAATAATTCAATTAAGATTATTGGCTGAAAATGTCAAGAAATTTAATAGTAAAACTATAATTATCAATCCTGAAATTGACCCTAAAAATGAATTAATAATTGGAGGTTCCATGTGTAATGTTTCTAAAAAAGGAAGTGCCTATGCTTGCTGTATTAACCTGGAATATAATGAAGTCACTTTGGAATCATCATTAAATATAGCAACAGCTGAATTATTTAATGATGAGTATTTGGTTGCATATACCTCTCAAGCAACTTCCAGAGAAAAACCCAATCATGTCATGGGTGAAGCAAATATTTCTGAAGAGACAAATGAGTCAATGATACAAACAAGTCTAGACCATTCCAGATGTCCAGACTATTTGAAACCAGTACCGTGGGACCCTCACATGGGGACACCTCAACCTACGGACAATTTGACATAGGGACACTCATTTCCCCCGGAAAAATTAATAAAAAAGACCCAACATAAGGACACTGACTCAAAATAGGGACATTTTGTAACAAAATTGCAAATACATTTCAAGCATAATTACAAGAAACAGCGTGTCTGGTCAGCCGCCGGTCGGTCAATTCACGGTTGCGCACCTGCCGGTCGTCAAGCGCTGGTTGGTCCAACCACCAGCCAGGGTAGTTCTTGGCCTTGCCAATCCCCAGCCCACCAAACTGCAGTTTGGTCACCCAATTGTCGGGGCACCCAAACAATCGGGTGACAAGATTTTTTTTCAGAATTCAGTGAGCAGAATGGTATCCTACCACAGATTTTTTTTATTCAAGTGGCAAACAATTTTTTTCAGGGAATTCTGAAGAATATTTCTCCCATGAAACACCAATAAAAAATTATACATTGTAAGCCTACAGGAAATCAAGACTCAACTTAGGGACAATTCAAATTAGGGGCACTCTTGATGCACCAATCATGTCTGCATCTGGGGGTCTCACTGTAATTGAAAAGATTCTTTGTAAGTATGCAGAAGTATTAGCTGAAAGAACGGATAAATTACGACTCTGTGATATATCAACCCACAATCCCTTTGAATACTAAAGAACCAATAAACACTAAACAATACCCAATTCCATATTTCCAAAGAGATGTGATGAATAAATTTGTAGATGATATGAATGAACAAGGTGGTGTAGCCTGCCCCTCTACTTTGCCATACAATTCCCCTACTTTAATGGTAAAGAAAAATGATGGAGGATAGAGAATGGTAGTAGATTTTAGAAAGTTAAATGATCACATAATAACCTATACCCATCCTCTCCCTCAAATTCATAAAATTTTTGAAGAACTCGGTAAAGCTAAATATTTTACAGCTTCAGATCTATTACATGGGTTTTATAACCTTGTAATACATCAAAAAGATTGGCATAAAACAGCCTTCTTGACTCCATCAGGGCATTACAAATTTATTTGACTGCCCACATGTGATGAATTTAGCATTAGATGGGTGTCTAGGCAATTATACATTCATTTATATTGAGGATATTGTTATCTACTCTCCTGACGCAGAATCTCATATAAATCATCTGGAAAATATATTTGAATGTTTAAAGAAAGCAGGTTCAAAGGTTAAATTTAGTAAATGTCAGTTTTTCCTAGAAGAAACAGAAAACCTTGGATTTCTCATCAGCACTAATGGGATACAAATAACTGAAGAAAAATTTGAAAGCTGTGCAAGAATTTCCTGTACCAATCAATGTTAAGGGAGTTCAAGCCTTTCTAGGATTAACAGGTTACTTTCAATCACATATTGAAATTATAGTAGATTAAAAAATTAATCTAAAAAACCACGTTTTCAAAAAACAAAAAATAACCTTAAATGTGG
>CAJPEX010006610.1:0-12126 GCA_905338405.1 Notodromas monacha | reverse complement strand
TAATCTCCGCGTCCAATCAACCTCCACGTTACTCTGCTGCTTTATTCGAAGCAAACAAAGAAGGAACCCGGGGTTCTCCACTGCACATAGGCTTCCATCTTAATAAACATCCCCTTGATGTATCCCGCTGAGGAAGGAAATGTGGAAGGCAAACTTTGTGGGTTCTGCAAAGTTTACTCAAGGTCAGTAACGCAGTTTATCAGCAACGAAAGCACCCTCTTGAATTCTTTTTGAAAAACAAAGAATATATTCAAATATGAGTTTCATCGCGCGCTTGGAAACATTGAGGGACCATAAATTTGATTTTTAAAAATAAAATAAAAACTCTTAAAACTGCATAAATTCAGCATTGGGAAGGCATGCGGGATTACATAATTGCGGTCAGGGATTTGAGTAGCGTTCCATGTTTGCCATTTTTATCACGGAAAATATGAGTTTTACGCCTATTTTTCAGTCTTATCAGTTTGTTTACAATCGGAAAAAATATTTCCGAAGTAGAAACTTGATCTTATGACTTGTAACTGTTTTATGCGTGTATATATTATTCCCCAAAAATTTGCACGAGAATAACACACCTTTATGTGATCTCTGGGGCTCTCTAAAAAGTCAATGAAGTACTTTACGGCTCATGAGTTTCGTGTTTTTCTTGCCGAAGTTTTCGCAATAGCTGAAAAATGAACTAATATATTCCAACATGACGACTTCTGCACACCGCATTATGACGAAGAGGCCATAATGAGTTCAACATTTTTTCTGTAAGTATGAGCGATCAGGTTTACTTGCCATTCCCGAATGCTTTAAAATTTTGAATTTATTTACCAAAGAATGGAAGCATGGTATTTCAAATACCCTTATAAATTTCCTTCATTATTGCTTCCTATGGATCCAAAAATCGTTTTGCATAAGCAAAATTCCGCTTTTCGCAATTTTTTTCATGCTGAATTCAAAGCATACCCCAAGATTTTACATCGATGAGAAAGGTTTCGTACAGATCAAAGGTTCCATTGTCGAAAATCCTCAGCGAACAAACGGAGAATGCATCTTACGATTTTACTTCACGAAGATTGCGGGTCAGAAATGTGGATAAGAAAATAACTTATTTTAAAGGTAATATGGAGAACATTAAAACAAAATAAATCTTCGGAAAAACTGGAAAAATCGTCGGATTTCTGAGTTCTGACGATAAAAAAATATATATTTCAAGTCGTCTATAAATATAGGGGCATGAAAACTGTCCACAAACTGACGGATTTCGAATATTTCGGAAATCCCATCCATGTCAGGTACGCTGTTCATCTTCGTTCACGTCAAAAAATATTTTTAAAAGCTTCTCGAATGCTATTTAGATCCTACTGAAGGCGGTCGCTGCAGTGAAATGCTGCTTCAAAGCACGCAAACGACAAGTAAGTTCAGAGACAAGCCCTTATCCTTTTTATTCTCAAAAGCGTGAAAATCTACCTCAGGGCCAATCTCAGACTTCCTTCTTTCACTCCATTTGTTCCTCCGCGAGCCATCAATCTCTCGCACACGTTTCCGGCCTTATACACATAAACGCGAGAAATATGAAAAGAATGAGGAAACGAAGAAGAGGAAAAGAAAATGAAGCTGGAGAGGGCAGATAAGTGAGTACCATTATGTGTATATAAAAAGGATCTTGCACTTGTGGGGATCCTTCTCCCACTTGTAAGTGTGCTCAGGGAATATTGCTCCCAAAGCGAGAGATCAGCTTCTAAGTCATATGAGGCAGTGTATTATGTCGAGGATTACTGGATTGCCTATACCTTTGCGATAATAACTCTGTGAACATCGATCAAAACCACTGAGTCACGGAGAGAATTCTGTGGTACAGCCGTTACCCATCAGAGACGATTCTTAAAATACTTCCAAATACCATTTTTTAGTCAAAATATCATGGCAAAAAAATTAACTTACATTGACCTTGAATTCACTCGATCAGAATTTTTTTTTCTACAAGTATGAGCGATCAGGTTCACCTGCCATTCCCGAATGCTTTAAAATTTTGAATTTTTTCACCAAAGAATAGAAGTATTTCAAATAACCTTATAAATTTTCTTCGTTACTGCTTCCTATGGATCCAAAAATCTTCTTGCATAAACAAAATTATTATAGCCGCATTTTAATTTTCGGAGACATTTTTGGGGGTAAAGTATGGAGGCCACGAAATAAAAGATGAATTACACACAGTTTCTCAACCTCTCATCAGCGGTTTATAGCAATAAGATACTGTATAAAATGTCGAGTGTTAACCATTCGTGTATGGGTTCAAAACTGAGCAACATTAAATCGTTTTCTTGCCACAGCTCCTTTAAATCTTGAAATTGCAAATCGACACTAATTTAAAACGCCGATTTCGAGAAAGGTGGCAGAAATATTTCATACCATGGGACCTTTACGTGAATATTTTGCGTTCGGGCAGCAAAAGCGTTTTTGAGCACGATTCTGGCCGCAAAAAAATAATAATTGCGGCCAATGTTTTTAAACAAATAAATTACAATCAACGTCGTCTATAGTGCAGAATATTTTCAATCTGCTTGTTCACAGCGAATGTTTAATCTACATTAGTCTTCCAGCAAGCCATTCAGTGGAAAAAAGTTCCATGAGTTACTCCTTTGAAAAAAAAAACGTCTTTATATATTCACGCGTTGCTTCGCTGCAATGAAACATGCGAGCGAGACATGTGCAATTCGTGCTAGAAGGCTATATAGAACATGGAATCCCTGGTATTGAGCAAAAGGCAGCTTTTTCCTTCGGGATTGGGGAAGTGCGAAGAAAAAAAAAGGGGGTAGAATATGAGCACGGACAAAAGGCCAGAAAGACAATGCCGTCTCAGCTTCTGCTTGATCTCTCACCTCCGGCTCATTACCATCAGTATATACGTAAGGCCCAGGGCATGGGAGTCTTGAAAGAAGTCGATCTTCAGTAAACAACGTAAAGCTCTCCTTCATTCCTAACCCTTTCTGAACCCTCTACATGTCCGTCGTTTTTCCAAAGGCTCAAGTCAACTCGCAAACGACTAATAAAAAAAGCGCAAAATAAAAGGACTGTATTTTCTGGGTCGGAAAGCTTGTTTGGTCGTACAGTACTTGAGGCAATCTGAAATTTAACACCAGAAAAGTTTCTTCATCGATGACAGTTATATGAAAGGATTTCAAGACGGGTTACGATTTTTTTTTTAACTTAAAACTCATTCGAAGATCAATAATGTACAGCATACAATATTTTTTTGGTTTATTACTCCAAGGACTCGTGCATCTCGAAGTAATTGATAAATTCAGTGAATCCAGAAATGTTTTTCGTAACGTTTCTTTGGATGTTACAAGCTGAAATCTCTGAAGCGAGCAGAATAATTCTGCCTCCTCTCATTTTTCATCTAGAAAACGAGTAAAAGTTAACGTTTTTAAAACGTTATCTCAGCCCTGAAAAATTACTGAGGCAAACAAAGTTTTTTCCGATGGGCTGCTTGGGAATCATCAAAAGACGCTCGAACTCAGGACAGCTGTCTCTAAAAATTTGCAATCATTTTAAGAAACCGTTTGAAAACTTCACCTCCATGTAAATTTTTCGCACGTGAATTACCGAAGCGGATTTTACAAAAATATACGTTGTCCTTGAGGAAATTGATTAATGCACTGGATTTTCTTAGCGCTACTTCAAGAATTTATAAAATATTGGGGATTTTAAACGTTTAGAGGTTCCCACAATTTCGGGCTTTTCTCATTTTTAAATTCTTGAAACATCTTGATCGAGTAGTGATTCATCTGTCATTGATTTTCCAGCCGGCAACGAAAAAAAGTTGTATTCTCCATCAACTCTCGTCTGGTTAATCCAATCCATTTACCATACACTTGATTTAATTAATTTCACTCAGCGTTATGAAAATTTTACCCGTTGGTCTGGGGCTATTTCGTAAAAAAAATAAAAATTCTATCGATGCCACTCCCACTTTTGAGTTGAAATTTTTGAAAACACGGTTATGTGCCAAATTTTCAATCTTCTATCTCGCAATGTCATTCCTTTTCCATGATACACAGTTATGACGAAGCAGTATTCTTCGCATTCTGACCATACCGGGGGTTTCCTCGGAAATCATTCGGGATATCTCCATTTCTTTTATGAGTAGACCAAAATTGACCCAATATGTCCTTGTTGATCTAGACAGCAACCCGACCCCGAACGACGTGTGCAGATTGCGTGGAGACCTGGTTCCATAAACAGAACGGAAATGAAATCCCTCCAACCCACCCCCGCCTTTACATCCCATGAATTGCATGGCGGAGAACAAAGGTCAGATCCAAATTTTTTGCCGCGTTTGGCGGGCAAAAAAAGAAGAAGAAAGAAGAAACAAGTGGTCAATTGACGCGAATTTACTCCGGTGACCAAATATTGAGCTCCGCTCGATCGATGCAACCCTTTTCACTTTCAGTATAACGGAAAAAAATCATATTCGGAGATATTTGAGCGTTATTAATCATAAGACGAGTCTTTTTGACAAATTTGATTAAGTCCTGACTGACTGACGAGGCAAACGTTAATTTATTTGTCACATCGATTTTTAAGTTGAAAATCGTTGAATATAAATGCCTTTTCTGTATAATTGCGCAAGAAATAATTACATGCTGATCGCACACAAATTTTATTTTGTAAATTTGCCTACTAAGGTGTAATTGCTTTTAGAGGCGGATTTCTGCTAACATTTCTTGAGCCAGTTCTTTTTCCTCAAACATTTTTTTTCTTTAAAGGGAACCTATAGTAAATAGTGTACATTGTTCACCATAGTCCATCGAAGTAATGCAGTATTAATGCTGGCTGATCCCATAGCAACAGTGCATTTGAACGTTCGGATTTGCTTACTAAAATGTAATTTCCATATATAGAGGCAAATTGCTGCTTCCAATGAATACTCATCTGATCGGAATAAATTGTTCCTCCACATCTTTTAACCCGTCATGTCCACCATAATCCCAGGTATATTTGAGAATATAAAACCCGCGAAAGACGGGCTCTCTTGATCTTGGATTGATGAACATCGATACAATTTTGAATCGCAAATGAAATTTTACGGGGATCCTGTCAAAAATTTTTCCATTCAGAATTACTTCACGCATTTTACTGCATAATGATGTACAATTGTACACCAATGAATTAAATTTTAAAAATTCCCATTCGCTAAGTTTCGAAAAGTAGGTCACGCAAGGAAATGAAGGAAAGAAATCTTCAAATTTTGAGAGTTGATTTTAAATCCAGATTAAATTGTGCTTCTTGTGATCAATCCGATGCCATTTAAAAGGATGACAATTCAGCTAATATGTTTCCAGCAAAAGTAAGGATTTCAGGAAATTCAATGTAGTGGTCCTGACAAAAGTGTGAATTCGTACAGTATTTATACACTGGTGTTTAAATCAGCAAAGAAAGCCTAGAACTGCCGTGTAAAAACCAATTTCAACCATAAGCATTATTTTAATTCCAGAAAATAAAAGATGGGTCATTCTCGAATTTTTGTTGTAGAAAAGAAAAAATTTTTCGGCGTCATTGAAAAATATATCAGATCCCGGAAGTTAAAAAAAATAATTGCATGTCGTTTCGTGTCTTATATTTACCAAGAAGATGCACTTTTCGGCACTTCGAAGCATTCATGGGGTTCTCCCGTAATAAATGTCACGCATTCATCGCATTCTTCTTAATAAATATCTAACATTCATGTTTTCTTCCCGTCGACAGCAGTACTGTTGCGTATTACAGTATTGCACAATATTCATCAAGATGTAATACGCATTGTCAGGCTAAAAACATAAATATTATTGCAAAAGCAAATCTTGTTTTTCGTTGTGATTTCACTCGTCCTGAAATCATGAATCACGATTTCAAAAACCAGTGAAATGATGAAAGCTCAACAAACACAGGATAACAAGGAATAAAAACCGGTCAGGGTCCTTAAGTCTCAGGATGCAGAAACTTCCAACAGAAGTGAAACGAGATGTGCTTGATTTGTCCAGACACTAATTAAACTGATATTACAACTTGAATTCATGAAAAAGGAAAGGAACAAGCTCGTCGTGAAATCATTATCCATTTAAAGAGCCCAGAAAATTCCCCTATAGCGAGTTTTCCCCCCTGCGGGGCTCCTGTTCATCATGATCGGAATGGGGCCAGACGACTCTTCAATTTCCATCAAATCAGCCTTCAAGTTCTGTTTCCTGCTCCTGTGCTTCATACTGCTGGGGTTCGGTGAGTTGTCGCGAAAATAAAATAAATTGCGAAAAGAAGAAAAAAATAATGGGACACTTGTTGACGGGTTCCGTTTTTCGTGCTCAGCTCTCGGGTACGTGTTGACGGGCTCTGGGGAGCGTCTGAGCATCATCTGGTTCCTCAGAAATGCCTCGCCCTTCATGTGGATCTCGTTCGGAAATGCTCTCTCCGTGGCTCTGTCAGTCATTGGGGCTGCGATGTACGTTTTATCGAACCCCCCAAAAAAAGGAGGGTGCATTGAACTCTTCTTTGAACTGAATGTCGTAGCTTTTTCTCGCTCTACAGGACATAAACTGGGTACTGCAACTTGATGCATCTGTAGTTCAGTACCTTTTTTTTTGTAGTCTACATCTTGGAGAAGGGCCAGTATTTTTTTTTTCTGGGACGCCTGCTATTGCTGACGTATATTTGGGGGAAATGTGAAGTGCAGTACATTTCATCTTCTTGAAAGTCGTTGCCTCTAGTAAGACCACGTGCTGCGTCACTTCTTATGGTTGGATAAATCTGATATTGCTTCTCTTTATCAAATGTCTCGCCTTTAGATACGCTCAAGCCTTTTTTACGTCACAGATCCTCAATTACATCAAGTCATGTGCTGAATGACGTGCTAAGTATGCATGGAGTAAATTTTAAAACTAAGAATTTTAAATTTTAGCAGTTGTTGGAATACGTTTCGTGAAGAAAAGATAAAGCTGTGTTAATTTTTTTGCCGAATAAGTATAGTGGGTAAATTAATGATCGACAAGAAACAATTTCCTTTCTTCACAATTTACTTTGATCATTCGGTACCCTCAAGTGGAATAGCCCATCAGGAATCTGAAGCTGTATTAAAAAAAAAAAAATTTCCTGCAGTTGTAGTCTCTCGCAGGATGAAACTTTTTTTTTGAAAGCGGGGGTTTGAGGAATGCCTGTCATGCCAGGGAATTTTGAAGCTTTCATCATTCGAGTGGAAGAGCCTCGAAGGCATCAAAAAGGAACATCAATCACCCAAGCTAAGCAACTTTCAAAAATGCTAGCATACTTCATAAAGTTTATGCAAAAGGCTGAAAAGGGACCACTTCCGCATGGTCACCCTGAATCAGTCAACTCTGCTGCAACAATGTTATTCATAGGAATCTTACGCATCGTCATAAAAGATTTTAAAAAGAAGCAAGTGAATGAATATACACATTAATACACATTCGTCACTCTTGATACAAAACTTATTTTTATGAAGGCTGAAAAAATGATGAGGTGTTGATCAATATGCTTCACGACTGAACCTTGCACCTGTAATCACTCTACCTATAATTAATCTCCAACACATGACATAAATTAACCCTAAATCTGAAAGAAACTCGAACTAAAATTGAATAGAATCCAATCTGACGAAGCACCATAATTTTTCCAAAATTATGCTTGAAATTAATAAATTGGTCGAGGAAAGTATCAACAGTGACTTCTGTGCTATTGTTGCGCTCTATCTGGGGGCGTTGTTGGCCCACTTGTAATTAATATGACTTCATCTTAAAATAAAGATTGCTTATTTTCAAATTGCATGGAATTTTATATTTTCCCAGAGGAATTTACACCACTGGCGTGAGCATCATGGGAGGAGGCGTTCGAGCGCCAAGAATCAAGACCAAAAACTTGATTTCTGTAATTTTTTGCGAAGCAGTGGCAATTTACGGCCTGATCGTATCAATTGTCATCACAAGCACAGTAGAGGTATTCATTTTTTTGCAATCCTTGCAGCTATTAATAGTATTAGACATGCACATTTTATGAAACATCCAATTCAATCTGGGAAAACGGTTGAATTCACTTTTGCATCATTTTTTGCAGAATTTTGACGAGAAATACGCGAGAATGCACGGAGACCTGTACGTGAGGCTCTGGAAATCCTGCTTCTCTTTGTTTGGAGCAGGTCTTACTGTTGGTCTGAGTAATTTGTTTTGCGGAATTGCAGTGGGAACAGTCGGTGAGTTAAGCAAAGTAAATTTAGCCTCTGATTGTATTTGAACCGGAATTTTAGCTTTAATTTTTGAGGATTGACGCAATTATTGCTAAGAGTGACTTCGGGAGTTATATTTCACCATTTCAGCAGCGTTTCCATTCAATCCTGTCAAAATTGTATTTACTGTATAGTGAAAGAGACTGTTCCGAAATGACTGAATTTTTGAAATGCAATTTTACTTGAATAGGATCTGGAGCTGCTTTAGCTGACGCAGCAGACGGGAGTTTATTCGTCAAAATCCTGATAGTGGAAATTTTTGGCAGTGCCATTGGTCTTTTCGGACTCATCATCGGCTTCCTAGAGGTTATTATTTCAAGCTACATGGCCAATTTTTTTTTCTGAATGTCACTTTTCCTTCTTCAGATTTCGTCAGCAAATTTCAAGGTCAACTAGACGCAGTAGAACGTATCTCAGCATTATTCGATGTCATGTGAGTTCCATTTAATCGTTATTCAAGTTGTTTTCTCCTTTTTCGAAACGAATGCATCTTCAGTTATTGGAGACATATTTTAGAAAATAAACCTCAAGGATTTTTCGTGAAAGCATTCAAGGCGTTTAATGTGTTTCTAATGGAAGAAAAATACAATAAGAACAACAGTAATGCACTAATATTACCACTCTCCGTTTCCTCTGAATTTTATGATGCGCCGTATTTTTTGAAAGGCGAAAAAAAAAGCTCTTTCCTTGTGGGAGGAGAATCGAGATAATAAGGGCAAGTAAAATGTTGGGTGATGGCTGCTACTGCTGTAATGAAACCCGACAGCATCACCAGCTTATGTGCACTATATGGGCTCTTAGACGCTGATGTAGAAATAAAGTAACAAATTAGAAAACTGTCTTCTTCTGGGATTTTTTTATAGTAAAAATACGCGCGGCATAACGTTTCCGGACGTGACAATTTTGATGGAGCTCTTGGACACTTCACAAGGACGAAAATTCAATAAGAAAACGAGTCCTCATCCAAGAATGAAAATTTCAAGAGCAACATTGCCACGTGATTTCTCCGCACTAAGTACGACAGTGACATCTTTTTTGCGTAAAATATCCAAAAAAAAATGTTGCAGATAGAAATAAACAAAAATGGATTTTCTTATATGACGACGCAATTATACACTCAGGTTATAAGCACATCGTAATGTTCAAAAGATACTTTAAATATGGAAATACTTCTGATCATGTTGTACACACTCAATTAAAATTGAATGTTGTGTTACATGGTTTTTTAAAGGCTGATCTGAATCCGAGTTCTGCACTACTCTCTCATCGCGAAATNGTTATTCAAGTTGTTTTCTCCTTTTTCGAAACGAATGCATCTTCAGTTATTGGAGACATATTTTAGAAAATAAACCTCAAGGATTTTTCGTGAAAGCATTCAAGGCGTTTAATGTGTTTCTAATGGAAGAAAAATACAATAAGAACAACAGTAATGCACTAATATTACCACTCTCCGTTTCCTCTGAATTTTATGATGCGCCGTATTTTTTGAAAGGCGAAAAAAAAAGCTCTTTCCTTGTGGGAGGAGAATCGAGATAATAAGGGCAAGTAAAATGTTGGGTGATGGCTGCTACTGCTGTAATGAAACCCGACAGCATCACCAGCTTATGTGCACTATATGGGCTCTTAGACGCTGATGTAGAAATAAAGTAACAAATTAGAAAACTGTCTTCATCTGGGATTTTTTTTATGGTAAAAATACGCGCGGCATAACGTTTCCGGACGTGAAAGTTTTGATGGAGCTCTTGGACACTTCACAAGGACGAAAATTCAATAAGAAAACGAGTCCTCATCCAAGAATGAATGTTTCAAGAACAACATTGCCACGTGATTTTTCCGCACTAAGTACGACAGTGACATCTTTTCTGCGTAAAATACAAAAAAAATTTGCAGATAGAAATAAACAAAAATGGATTTTCTTATATGACGACGCAATTATACACTCAGGTTATAAGCACATCGTAATGTTCAAACGATACTTTAAATATGGAAATACTTCTGATCATGTTGTACACACTCAATTAAAATTGAATGTTGTGTTACATGGTTTTTTAAAGGCTGATCTGAATCCGAGTTCTGCACTACTCTCTCATCGCGAAATTTCCAAAAATGACGAGAAACTGGGTATTCATCATAATTTTCATCATCTTCCATGTTTAGCAAGTTAAAACTCCTTCACAACATTGTCATGTAAAACTACTTTCGAGAGTCAAGCTAATAAGTCGTAAACACCTTCGCAAGCACCTACTTTACTAGGGGAGAAATAACGATGTACTCTAATATTAAACAGTCTAAAAGAATAAAATATCATTTACAGGTATTTAAAAGAAACATTCAGCCTGACTCCGAGTAATATGATCAGAATACTCACCTAACTTATAAACCAGCGATCAGAATGGCTAGTGCGTGAATTAAACTCACAAGAACTGACGCTGAATTTAAAGAACGATTTCCCGGAAGCTGCTCCTCTTCGGGAAAACACTTCCGGCGACACTTCCGAATCCTCCCAATATTCGTAATTCACACAAACACAGCATATCACCCCACATCTAATATGCACCGGAAGCTTAGTGTCCAGTACTGTACAGTATTCCGAACTCACTCAACGAGTTTGTTCCTGACGGGTGCTAAATTGAAAGAGCTTCGCGACAAGGAATACGGGAAAATGGGGACGGGAATGACACTCTTTCCTGTGTGAGGGTTGGATCATAAGTTTTTAGATTTTCTTGAATAGATCCAAGCAGGGAGTTTCAACTATTCCATTTTTTTTTAATTGCATAGCACTATCATATGAAAACACTTCTGTGCTGATCAACATGCTCCACCAATTTCAATGCATATTTCTATGCTGTAAATCCAGCCATCCAAACAGTGGCAATAATCAAGTTCAGTTATTAGATCAAGCTAATTTTTATGGCTGAAATGGGGCTGTCCATGTCTTCAAAATCAATCTATTTTAGGTTGATCTTCACTGTAGTTGGTTGATTGATTGATTGATTGATAAACTTCATTATATGCTTTTCAGCATTCACAAGGTTCAAACAATGTTACCGCATCCAAACCACCTCCCCTCCCCACCCACATTCATCCAAACACAGTCCATTACATAAGAATAAAGATAGAGAAAGCAGCTTTTTATGGGTATTAAAGAAAAGGAAATTACAGCACAAAATTACAAATGCACAATTTATGTAAATGCATGAACTTTTTTCCCCGCACTAGATTAAAAAAGAAAATATCAGTAATATCAATTACATCATAATTCAGTTGACAAACACAAATCAAAGCATAAGTTCTAGTTGATAAAACAATGTGAAGAGAATCCTATTGAGGATAAATTGTATAAAGCTAACAGTTTATTTTAGTCCTCTTTAAAATTTCGGAAAGAGACTTATCATCAAGTTTCAGGAGTCCCAAATCTTTTTAAAACTCATTTCTATAATTGTGGAATGCTAGGCATGAAAAAAGAAGGTGCTCTGGTGATGCATTAACCAATGATGTATTTATACTGCAAAAATTACACCACATTTCGACACCCTTCAAAATTGAATACATTTTTTTTATTAAAATGCCATGAATTTGTTGATAGAGCTATGGTATGTGACAAAGAAATGTTAAGTGTTACAGACTAGTCATGATTTAGTTTTGACCATTACTGTTGGTAACAGGCAGAAGTCACAGGGAGCTATATCAACTAGCTGAACTCCATATTTGGAACTGTTCTTGATTGCTGGGTTTATAGCAGTGGTGCCCAAGATATGGCCCGCGGGCCAGATCTGTCCCGCGGAGGCTTTTCATCTGGCCCGCGGAGCCAGCATGGAAAATCTCCACAAAATATTTTGACCCTCGAAAAGGAAAAATTGCAAGTT
>CAJPEX010006608.1:0-12129 GCA_905338405.1 Notodromas monacha | reverse complement strand
TGGGTAGATAGACGGATGGCTTCATCTGATTTCGTTCCGGGAGGATTAATAGGATGATTTTTTAGCCAGCCCTCGTTCATCTTCTCGGACGAGAAGAGTGCCAGTACTTATTCCGAAGGCGAGCAAAAGAATCCATTAATTCGATGCGACCAGGAGAAGAGACCAGCTCGTGAGGCGATGGGAGTGACATCTGCTGTCCACTGGTATTGGGCATCTCTATTGCAGTAGAAGACTATAAGTTGACTCTCTCTGCAACGAAATTCTCGCCAAAAACGATTCTTTTGTAGGGCCCTTGAAGTTCATTGAAAAATTCGTTGTGGGGAGAACAACGTTTAAAAATTCGTCAGGGGAGAATTTCGTTGAAAAAGTCGTTGTGGGAAGAATTTTGTTTAAAAATTCGTTGTGGGGAGAATTTCGTTTAAAAAATCGTTGTGGGAAGAATTTCGTTTAAAAATTCGTTGTGGAAAGAATTTCGTCTAAAAAATCGTTGTGGGGGAGAATCTCTTTATAGAGAACCCATATAATATCGGGAGAGAACCCTGTGGGACGACGAAAAATCCTTTACACAGAAAGTTGTTGAAGACAAGACCGTTAGAAAGAGAATCCACGTGAAATCCGAGCAGGCAAACAAACCCCAGCTTTAAAATAAAACGTTATGCAGATCAAAGAAACTTCAACTAAAAAGTCGTATTCCGGGAAAGAATCGAAGAGAGGTACTCGTGTGTTTATGCACAAAAAAAGAGGAATTGCAATATACTGTACTGTACGAAGAAGAGCAATAATGGATGACTTCCGCTCGACGAACTGTTCCGTGCTGGTTATACAAAGGTATGTCATTCTGGTTGTAAAATGGCTGTCTTGAAAAGTCCTGTAAGTGGGTTTGAAAAATTCCCGTTCTATGAAGTACGTGAGTCATGCTCGCAGGTAGACAACACAACGCAATGGTTACATTTTAAAATGGCTTATTACCTACTAAAACTTAAATGTCCTAGTTGTAACTTTATACGTACAGTGTCCAATTTATAGAGTTTGTATACTCCAGTGTTTCTCAACATTCTGGGGACGACAGACCCATCAGTGTATATTTTTTGCAGACAGCTTCATACAATTTGTGCAGACCAGCAGAATTTATTTTAATTGCCATCCATGAAGTCACCTAACCACAAAATTTAATTTAAAAATTAAGTTGAGAACCAATGAAGCATCATTAGTGGAACATCTTCGAAAAATTAGAAAGGTGGACTACCAGAAAGGTTTCTCCGAATCAATGCTCAAAATCCGAGTCATTTACTTCCACATGGGGAAATTCGTCTGAAATGCGATCGAGAGAAAAGGCAACTTTTATTTTTCATCAGGTATTTTTACTGCCGTTACTATCTTTCCGAAATTTTGAATAATGATTTCGTGACTACCTTAGATTCATTTATTATGCCGAAAAACATTTCCTAGAAACTTACAAACAACTTCTGCAGGATGGGACAGAAGACCACTGGTATACTTGTATATTCGTTATGCCTAGTGGTATTCACAGTAATCAAGGCGTCTCTCAGAAAAAAATGAAGAACACACCTTGAAAAATAAAAATTTTAAACGTCAGATTTTTCCAAAATACAGTATTACCAATTTGAGAGAGTAAAAAATTTGCTTGTTGAGATTTATCTGTTCCAGTCTCGATTTCAATTTTTTTCATGCCAAGGTCTATCCAATTTAAATCAAAGTCGGAATTCAGACACAAGTAATGCAGTGAAATTAGAAAACCTTTTCATTAATTCTTGGTATTTATCCCCCAGAAAAAGTACACCCTAGCAACAGGGCAAAATGTTTTCGCTAAGCCTCGGCAGTTCGTAAAAGCCTGAACGCACCGATTCCCAGAAGTGCTCAATACTATTTATTGTTTTACTATTCCAGATGTTCCGGAAGGATATTGAAATGAAAAATACTCCAGAAAACGAAGCAGCCTACCAAGAAGATCGTCACTATAATCCATCATTCCAAACGAGGCCAGACCCGAACATCCATACTTGCATGTGATGTGAGTATGCAAACTTCGCACATCGTTTGTTCTGAGAAAAATTTGCATATGCTTCGGGAAGCTATGCTTCAGTTGTAGAATTTGTTTCTATTCAATTTTAAGTAACCATTTCTTATGTTACTCTGCGACCGATAAAGAGTGTATGAAGCTTAGAATACTTGGTCAGCTTGTGAACTTTTGAAAACCACGAATAGGTACTAGGTAAACGCTTTCGTGAAGGGCAGAATTTTGTAAGCATTTCAGCTGAATTGGATTAAGTTTAAAAATAAAATACAGTCAAACCTTTCCTCTGGCACATTTTGTGCATTATATGAGAAAGGCGTTGAGATATTGCTCAGGGTTTCTAGTTTTTGAAAAATAAGCTTGTCTAGAGAATTTATAAGCCACGCAGTCTTTTTTATAGCAGAGGGAGACACAGGCAATCATTTGAAGCTGACATGTATTGTTTTTAAAATAAAATTCGAAATTTGAAATGACAGAATATAGAGATTTTCACACATATTTGGTGTCTATATATTGTGTATGTTTTCAAGGTTGTATTTGCACTTCAGCTAGCTTCATATCATGCGTCATGAACAGGAATCACCAATGCTCCCAAGAAAGCTCTCCCTTTATTTTTTAGAAATTTTTATGGAAAAAGGGTGTCAAGCATGTCATCATAACATTAGTGAGTCCTCAAACAGCATAATAATACCCCGTTCTCAAACTGAGTTTCATGCATTAAAGTTCCGCATAGCAACGCACCAGAATTGGCATACCAGAACGTTGCAACAGTGTCTGGCAACAGGTCATTCACATGACTTGGTCTACTTTCTGTTTACTTATATTCATGCGCGGCCAGTCTTGCGCATCCAAAGCCTATAAAGGAATGTCAGAACACCCTTCTGTGCTCATTGCTGGTCTGGACTGTTTTTGTGCATGATACAAAATATATGTTATTGGAACTAAGAGAAGGTTTCTCACTTGCTTTACTCCAGCCATAAAGACTAACACTTCTTGACAAGGGATTGTCTCAACAGTAATCATTGGATAAGAGTTTAAAGTGCCACAAAGCGTAGAAGACATTCTTGAGTGGTCTTAGAGCTTTTGTTTACATCCAAAAGTTTGGGATAACAAGCAACTGCACAGATACTTCAGCAATTTAAATTTAAAGACATCCTGAGTTTTGTGAACACCTAAGCATGTTATCATCATCAGTAATAACCCAATGAAATCACTAGAAAAAGGCTTCAATTTCTTTTATATTGGCCCATTTTTCATCCATGACAAGGAATTCTTTGTGGCACTATAGGAGAGTTGGCAGTGCATGGCGTTTCCCTTAAGAAAAAGATGGAGTGAGATCTGTTCCTGGGGAATTTATGGCACTGTGTGAGGGTGGCAATAAATTCGGGGGCAGTAAATCAAGGGTACTGTACTGTATACTGTAAACCCGCTTGTGTCAATTGCCTTACGCCAAGCGGAAAACTGATGTTTGTGCTTGACAGTCATCAATCACTCCAGAGGTCAGTTTTTAGTGCCCGAACGCGTCAAAAGTTGGAAAGTTTGCCTTGCGGAAAAATTCGGTGAATGTCTGAAAAAAAAAAAGAAACGGTATAGGGACAGTTTGTTGGATGAGTTTGGTCAGTGAGCAGCACATCGTCCATCCCTGTGTTGAAGACTCAGGCTGCTCATCCATCACAGTGTAATTCCGCCGCATGGAACCAACTCGGACCTAACCAACTCGGACCGTATTATGGGTAGCTGGGACTGTTGGGGGTGAGGGTGACATATCACTGGGAACCAGTGACCCACTATAAGACGGGTGCATTGCTTTTTGAAGCATCTTCATCGCGGAAAAAGGGTGGTGATGACCTGCACTTCCCATCCATGTAGATGAAGACCAAAATAAAAAATAAATATGAACCCCATTAACGAATCGGACGCCCACATTTTTTTTAATTTGCTGTATTCCTTGATTTATTCAGACAATATAATACGACTGTTTTTTTATTTTCTTCCGCAGCATACTTTTTCCGGAACAGGAATGAAGAACCTTCGATCGAAGGCAATGACTTTTTCTTCCTTATCTGCACATTTGAAAACTGGTAACAAATCGTTTCAGCCAATTTTGAGAAATAAACCTCGGCTATGAAGACCAGAAGTCAACCGAAGGACTGATCAAATGTATTTTAGCTCGAATCTCACATCACCAATTATTCTGTACACTTTATTTATTCAGGAAAAAATAATAAGATTGAATGATAAAAGTATATTTGTTCCATACCGCTGTATATTTTTTGTTCACGTTTGAATTTTCCTGAGAAAAAATTGCATTCGGCATTCAGTGGATAAGTAGAGCAATTTGCGATACATTTCTTGTTTTGTCTCGCTTGAATGCGGAATGGAAAACCGAATTAGTTTTGGAATGTGATTATCACTCTTCCTCCAAAACACATGAAGTTACATGTAATGAATACTTTGTATAGCGGAAGTTCAGGGATTTCGTTTGAGCGTGTCCCATTTAGCATTCAGCCCAACCAAGCTTCTCAGCGTAAATATTTCCTTCTAATTTTTACCATTTCCTATAAAAGGTGTCGCTCCTTGCTTCCCCTCAAGGAGAAGACTGCACGATTCCGAAGTTCTCTCGAAATTGGTGTTTCTGGAGTTCTGCATCTAAATGGAATACCTGGGAAATTCTCATGATTCAAAGAAGAAACATATAGGTTTGGGTATATGCGAAATTGAACTTAAAATAAATGAAATGGTTCATTCAAAACAGTAAGCGAATTGCGAGACACCTTGAAAAATTTTCCTGAAGCTTGTGATGTGCTAAGCTTGATGCGTCACATATACTGTAGTATAGATTTTTGACCTGATGCACTTATGCTTCTGGTGGTAAAATTAGCATGCATCGGTCAAATTTGAGTATTTCCTAGTGTGAAACTACGTAACTACTTCGATGTCTTGTAACGTTTTACACAGACTTCGGTGGTAAGCAGCATCATCGCCGCTAAAAAAAATACGGCGAAGTATTTCCAAATGCTTCAGTACAACTTTCTTAGGACATTCAGACGTTTCTGATGACATGAAATATTGCGCTTTACTTGAAAATAGCATACATTTCTGCATCCGCCACCTGCTTTATTTCTTGATGTCCTCTTTTCAATTCGAATTTCTTGCCAGACGGAAATGAAAAAAAGTTTATTTTTGAGCTATGTAGAAATATTTAAAAAACGTATTTGTAAAATGATCCTGGCGAGGAGCTTTTCCCACGGCTTTTCGAAAACTGTGTAAATTACTGAAAAGCATTGACCCACACACGGAGGACTTCAGAGAGATACTTTGCGCATACCACGATCAACTTCATCCTGAAAAAATCAAATCAGGAATGTATGAAGCCCGTCCTATACTAGCATACATTTCTTCGAAAGAAATCTTGAAATGAAAAACATCATCAGTGCAAGTCATCATTCACGATTTTCTGTAAGAGAGAAGAAGTGAATGAATTGTTTTTTCGGAGCCAAGTCTCCTGTTACAATGATCCATATCAGTTTTTATTCTATTGGAAATTGATCTTGTTAGAAAATATTGCTTGAAAACGAAAAGTTTGATTCTTAAAAAAAAAAAGTGGAGTCTTACTGAGGATGAGGTTTTTTTGTTTTTTCCGCATACAAAAATCAAAGCGCACATTTGAATTGTAGTTTCACGGTTTATAATGTCAAGCGTTGAACCAGGGTTATATCCAAAGTTGCTTCGAAAAATGCATTATTTCTTCGACGTATTTTAAAAATTGTTCAGCTCCTGTAGTTCGCTATAGAATGTAGTTTGTCCACTGAGGTTAACCGGAAAATTACTGCAACCTCCATAATTTTCGCATGTTCAACAGTTAATAACGTGCACAATTCATGCGTCCAACCCGCAAAATTCCCAACTTTGCTTTGATATAAGAGGTACATGACGCGAATATTATCATGCTCGCGACCACGTTCTCATAAAAAATAAAAATATTGAAATCATGAGAAAAACACAGCAAACCCAGCAAAAACATGTCCTGCATCTGCAAACACACTTCGGCGAGTAGGCAAGCCGGACAATGGGAGGAAAAGTGATTTTTTTGTTTCTCCAACCAAACAACAAAATCACTAGTCTTCCACACCGTCAACGGCGCCGATTTCCTCTCTCTCTCTCAGGATCCCTTTTTCCTGTCAGAAAAAAAAATAATGATTGTCGATCAGCATGCATCAGAATAAGTCCGCATTAATTTTTTTTTGCAGCGCTTTTAAGGGTTAAAAATAAATTAGAGGAATGAAAGAAGAAACACCAACGGGCTGCATAATGATCAACATATATACTGCTCGTGGTTTTCCTTTCCTCCCTTTTGGCGAACATGTCCGCACATCGGAAAGAATCCCTTCGCGAACATTCATCTTCACCGCTTTGCCTCAATTTTTGTCCCAGAACACTTCCTTGTTTTCTTAAAAATGCCGAAGCCTTTATTTTCTTGTGTGGGCTGCTATAGGGTTGGGGACACGAGGGATGCACATTTGGGCAATGGAGGGGAAAGCCTGAAGGGTATAGGGACTAACGATTTTTAAAAAACCACCAACATCTTGGTCTTCCGCGGACAGCGAGGTCATGTCTTTCAGGATATCAAAAAGGTTAAAGCATTGAAAAAAAAAATTGGCATCGCTTTCCACTGAGATATTAAAATGTTTCAATAAATGCCAACTCGGTTTCACGTTTGCCTACACGTTCAGCTGTTTATGTTTAGGTGCATTTTGGATCCTCGCCCAATGGATTCATCGCTTTGACCGGTACACTCGATGCAGCTTTTCTTCAGATTTTACAAAAAAATTACTCAGTTTCCAATCATGTGTGCAGTTGAGTATGTTGAAATATTGAGCCTCAAACGGTTTGCCAAGAGATAAATTACTTTTCATAGCAGATTTTTATTGATGAGATCCGATATTTGTTTTAAGCGAAAATCTTTCTTACAAATATGATCCACAGTTTTCTTGAGAAATTAGAAAATGCTCCTGAAAGTTAAGAATTTATTGAGCCGTTATGCTGCAGATTTTTATTGATGAGATCCGATATTTGTTTTAAGCGGAAATTTTTCTTACAAATATGATCCACAGTTTTCTTGAAAAATTAGAAAATGCTCCTGAAAGTTAAGAATTTATTGAGCCGTTATGCTTTTTAAGCATTTCAGAATTCCATTCAGCGCTTAGCTATGAATCATGAGATCCTCTCGTGTATATAGAGCTGAGCAGACATTGTTCTTCATGCAAAATGCTCCTTCGCGATTTCCACGGCAAAATCATCAGTCAATTTGTGGAAGTGCTGCTCCAGATTCGGAAGCACTTTCAAGCCATTAAATCGATCAAAGGTCTTCTGTTTTTTCAGGAAAAAAAAGGCTCCAGCCAAATTAACCCCCGCCGTCCGCGGAAAAATCGAAAAAATCGCACACGTTCCTTCGGGGCGCCGCACACACGCACACACAAAACACAGCAGGGAAAGCAGAAAAAGGGTTCTCATTTGTTCTTCAGATTTTTTTTTCTTTTTCTGCACTCGTCGCACCTCCTCGACATCGAACCCGGAAAACCCCGGAAGAGACTGGAAATCGTGAGACATGGGCTCGAGCCTTCTCGACGCCGAGCACTATTAGAAAATGCTTCCGACGCCGGAAAGCACCGGGATCCGTCATTTCCGTCCATAATTGCTGTTCTGCCGCACACTGCAGAAAAAAGGAGAAAACAACAAAGATTTTAACTTGAACCCCGCATTAGATTGCTTCAGATATAAACATATTTCACCCCCGTTCAAAGCCACAACAAAATGCTTGACACTTTCTTCGGCGGTCTACGCTTAGAAATCATGAAGGGGTTCTTTGAACCCAGACAAATCTAGGATAGATGCGAAAAACACTATTTCCGAATCAGCTTTCTCATATAATAAAAAATCACAAGTAATGACAATCACTTTAATTCATTAAACGTTCTCCGTATGACGATTTTTTTTGTCATGAAAAATTTTATAAGAATTTCAAGGTGCTCATTGTTCCCGAGTTCAACCATTCTCAACCAAATAATAAGCATATACTCCAACAGCAAACTGAATTATAGCACATGATTCTTGAAATTAAACATTTTTCTTCAACATTTTTTTGTGAAAACTCAAAAGCAGGCATTCTTTGATCTCGGGTGAATTTTTCCGCAGATATCGCGTCACCGCGCTCCATCACTGATGTCATGGCGAGTAGAGCGACGAACGTCACCGGACAATGGGAAGAAAAGTGATTTTTTGTTTCACAAACCGAACAACAAAATCACTAGTCTTCCACATCGTCGACGGTGACTGAAATTCTCCGACGTCCGTGATGAGTGATGAGCCTCGACGGTGACGACGTGTGACACCAACCTTTGACACGCGACACTGGGTGCGAATATCGCGATTAAAAACAGTGTCCTTGTCCGAAATCCTTCCTCGTCTTTCACGAATTGACATCCGTGACATTAATCACGTGTATACTTCACAATGATGGACGCTAATATGAGCACGATATCTCGTCGTTCCAAAATGTCACTAAATAATTTGCAAATCGTGTACGTCTCGCGAAAATCAGAATAATTCCAGCCTCGACTACATTCGTTGAAGCACAGCGGAAAATTACAGAAGCTAGTAATTTTCTACACAAATCACGGCACAAAAATCACAGCAATCAGAGTGGCACACCATCATAGTTGAATTTCCACTTTTGAAATTCGCCGAATCCCACAATTTTCAAACTTGAATAACAGGAGGTGTTCAGAGATTTTATAACTTATAATTACGCTCTTTGCTATATTTTAATTCGTTACCTGGTGAAGCAGTAAGAACGAACTGTTATTTTTACTCTACTAGCGTGTTCTCAGTAATAATAAGTTTTGACGCTCGTCAATTTGAGTACGTATCTTTTGCTAAAGCGATTGAGACCATAGTCTAGTACAGTACCTTTTTTTTTTTGGATAGAAAGCTATCAATTTCTCCGATTGTCTGCAGTTTGCAAAGTTAAATAAACCCGAGGACGATTACTGCAATGGCTTTTCTGCTCTGCAATATTAATCTCTGAAATTTACTCGCTTTCAAAAAATCTGAAACATGCCGGGTTCGATAAATAAATTTCCCTCTTTCGTAAAGACTTATATTTCGCAATTTTACGTCGATAGACAGTGCAAAAATCGAAGAACAGCAAACCTCTGTTGCAGCAGGTATTGTGCCATTTGTATCTGGACAGGGGTACCCGTGATGGTGATGATGCGCTCTTCGGAACCCGGCAAGGCGTCCTCAATCGTGATCCCGGCGCCGGAATCGTTGCGGATCTTGCGAATCCGAGCACCGCCCTTGCCGATTATGGCGCCTGCCAGCTATAAACGCATGAACATTTTGGAAAGATCACGTATAATCTCCTGCTGCAACAGAACTTTCGATCAATCGTTGGAAAACTTACGTCTTTTGGAATAGACACTTGCTGTGAGCTCCAAAGAAGAACACCAGGCAAGTACGGAGGCTCGTTACTAAACCCAAACGGTGGGTTTAGCTAGCCCGGCGTCGCACCTCCTGTGCGGTAACAGTAGCCGCCTTTACCTCCCGGCGTGGACTTCAGATTTCAAACGGTGTATTCACAGAAATTAATCATAACTGAAATCCCGAGAAATGCACAATATGCAAGATTATGCAACAACAACAAAACTGAGCGAGAAGAATTACTTTCTTGGAAAAGGAAATGGCTCTTCTCAAACCTAAATTCCCCGTATCCCTAACTTTGTGACTTTAATTTTCATTACATGGATGTTACCTGAATTCGTCTTCAATGTGTAGTTTTGCCTTTCTTCCAGCTCGTGATCGTTTAGTTTGTGATCGATTAAGTTGATTCACGACTTTGTTGTCATGATCAGATGTCAAAGACTAATTCCAAAATAATTTGTTGCTCGGTTTGATATCAATTTCTTGACAGAGGAAAGACGATTATAAGTAACAGTTCAAACAAGGTCATGATATAAAGTGATCGGTGAGGGAAATGTTAATTTTCTTAATTTATTTTATAAATCGAGAAAATTTTCAGGAATACATTTAAAACATGGATTCCAACAACTATTCATTTTTCTGAAAGCCTTTTTAATGACACAGCATTTTCGGTAACTAAAAAAACCCTAAATTTGGATATTTTACATAAAATCTGACTCACCCTCCGCGAGCTCCAGGTGGAAGTGGGCCTCTTGCTCCGGGTCGCGGCGGCGGTGGGGGCGCCATGCCAGGAATAGGGCCACCGAGCGGCCCGGCGCCTGCCGCCCGCGGCATGGCTCGCGTAGGGTCGCCCCAGCCGCCATATTCATTCGCGTAGTACTCGTCATAATTGTTTGAGTCGTACGGCTGAGCATTACTCCGCGGTGTGGCCTGAATCGAAATCGAGGCACCACATGGGAATCAATGCACAATCAATCAAAATTTTGATTAATTTTCCATCTTTTTCCTCCAATCATGCGCAAATCGTGGAAAACTCGAATCGTTTGCCGTATGCGTTTATGCGGAAAAGCTGCATTCAAGCCGTACCCGTTCATTGGCTTGAATCTCGATTTTCAGAAACCAAGTTTCCTCCGTTTAACAAATCAAGCAAAAGTTTAGATAGCTAGATGACCATAAACAAATTAATTGTTTCTTATTCTCCAAGTGTCATGTTCAGGGAGAATGCGTCAAACTACTCTTGCCCCAAATGTGTTTCAATTTTTTCATGTTTAAATCCTATTTTCTGGGGGTGGGGGGATTTTTAAACGGAGCCGGAAGTAAAATGTATATGAAAAAGCGTGCCTCAATCTGACTTCGGAGTTCATTGAATTATTTCAGTTCTTGAATTTGACAATCAAAAAATGCAGGAACAGTATAAATGAATATTCTGTTACCTTGGTAGCTTTCCGTTAATAGGTTAAAGTTGCTTGTTTAAAGAAGTCTAACTTACATCCGTGGGTCAAAGACCACAATGCTCATGTTCTTACCGTATATTTGTGTGTCTCGTCAGACTTCATTGTGTGAAGAAATCCGGTTCATCGTTTCTATTTTCGTACGATGACGTGGGGTATAATCCTTTCCAAAGAATTTCTTTTTTTTTCGCTATTCGGTCTATTTCAGAATTTCTTGATGCCCTTCTTGACTGCTCGCGTACATTTTCTGTGCCGGAAAAGCCGCCGTTTCATTGCATGGACAAAGACCTCGTTATTCGGATAAATTCATGGGACAAAAATTGCTACATTTCATCAACAGTGTTACAGCAGTCATGAAACCTTTTTTCCTTTGATTTGTTAATTTCCTCCGCATTTAAGTACTTGGATTTCACCACAGAATTTCGATGAGAATGACAGGATCACGCATGACCACCTATAAGGTGCGTTTAGCAAGATACAAAGGCGTTATACAGTAGGGATAGTTCGTTGGAAACGTCTTTGCTTAAAGTAAGCGTAGGGGCTACTATTTTGGGTGTAAACTTCTTTCGGTCTCGGTTTTTGGGCACGAGGCTTCATTCGTATTTTCTTTGTATAATCAAGAGGCGTCGAAAAATCGACGGGTTTCTGGTTTCCGCATGGGCACGTGAAAATATCATCGAAATTTTTAAAGTTTATACAACTATTTAATCATGTTTCTCTTAAGCGCGGGGCATTTTCAGGGAAATTCTGGGTGCTTTTTTAGTTAGTCAGTATGATATGCTTAAAAATAGAATTGTAAATTTATCTCTTGAAAGCAAATCGTGGATGCAGGAGATGAAGAAAATGTGTTCGAGACTCTTCTTTCAAAACTTAACCCCAATTTTTATGGACTGAGTATAGCTCCCAGAATTTGCAAAATATGCTTTTAAATGCAATCTTTCAGAGCAACTCCTCATGAATGCAGCAGATAAAGAAAATGAACTTCCCTTTTTAGGTTTCCCTCTTTTCGAAAAAACAAATGGTCCAAATACTGTACGCTCGAACGCGCGCATCGATTCGTGTGATTATTTATAGATTCTAAACTACGCTATTTTCCCTTGAATTCCTCGCAGTAACCATGACAACCTCTCTCTCTCTCTCTCTCTCTCTCTCTCTCTCTCT
>CAJPEX010006607.1:0-12131 GCA_905338405.1 Notodromas monacha | reverse complement strand
CGCTTCATTGTGACCTTAAGAAATGAATTTTGAAAATCTTTGGATTCTCTTTTTGTGATTTGAGATGGTGACATTTATAGAGGAAAATCCTACAAGGAGTTCGAATCATTCCATTCAAGGCAAAACAATTAGAATCATTCAATAGTTGGAAAACAGGCTGAGCGTAGGTAGACTCTCAATATTCCCTCAATATTCGCTAAACGTAAATGGCTTCCCACTCACTAGACCGTTGCAAGCTTCTTGTAAGATAAAATCCATTTATTTGCAACACAATGCCAGAGGAGATCTTTCTGGCGTTTTTAAATTCAACAGAATTAACATTGATTGCGAAAGGATTGTCACAATCAAATTTCCTCATAAGAACAGAATTGCCATTCTCAAAACACAGATACAGCCAAACCTTTCTCAGTCGAAATTCTAAGAACAAAAAAATTGACTTATGAAGGCGTTCAGCTTTTGACTTTGGGAGGTTTTGGAAATTGGAGGTTTTCAGTCAAAGAAGCAAACATTTTTCTTGCAAGGAAAAGTTTAAAAAATGCAGGAAATTGTAAATGAAGATATTCTTGGCCTGAACTTGCATCTTGATGAGTTTAAAGCTCGCTAAATTAGAAGCCGAGGTTCATTTGCTAATTTATCATTTCACTTTTTTTCAAGATGCATCAAATCATTTGTTTCATTGATTTTATATTTCATATTTAAAGGAAATTACCAAAAGTCCTCTGAAACATTGACTTAAAGAGGTTTAAAAGAAAAATGCTTCTAGTTTGGGAGGTTCATAATGCATTGTTTATGGAGGAATTCATATGGGGACTTGAAAAAAAAAACTTAGGGATGTATTTGACTTGGAGAGGTTTGACTTTGAGGTTCAATTCATCAAAATCATTTAATTATTTTTAAAATTGGAAACAATGTGGCGAATCTGTAACACTCTTCCAAGCAATAGTTCAGCTTTACTTTTTGATGTAAAATGAGAATTTTAAGGCAGGTAATTTTGATTGAAAACATTTCCAGAGTAAAACTTTTAAAATCGAAAAATGTTTCAAGCAAAGTTTAATACACAGGATCGCATTTGTTTTATCCTTGAAAAATAAACAGTAGTACGTATTGAAGAGCAAATCTGTATTTTTTTCAGAAAAATGCCATCCCTGCAGCTGGCCTCTTATTCTGGCCCTTTTATATGAATGAGAACAAACATAAAAAAAGAGCAAAGGACTAATATCGGTCCAGGAGGAATGTTCCTTCTTCTTCATACCTTTTTCTTCAAACAAAACTTCCTTATTTCGGCTGGTATCTGGGACAACTCCTGGGTGGGTGGTGAATTTGATAGCAGGTTGGAATGCCAGATGCAGCAGCAAAAGCAGGAGCAGGAACAGGAGCATGGGCACGTCCTATATGCTACACCAGCCACTGTTGCTAGAACAGTTGCATCAGGGAACTCCATCCTGCTGACATTCATATTCAATCGCCTGTCCGCCTCTGCATTCTTTCAAACACCTTCCCTTTTCCACTGCCCACAAACTTTATTTATTACCTGTGTCACTCATGAGTTCAAAGAAACTGTGTGCCCCACATACTACACAGCGTGTCGGTAATGATCTCAATAAAAGAATATAGGAATAGAAAGTGCTGTGAAAATTGTTAGCACAGACAATTTTCCGGATTGCAGCCAAGAAAATGAATGCAAGGGGACTTCTTTAATAAAATAAGTCCCTCCTTTTTTTGTGATTCATTAACCCTTGGGCAGTGGCATTGCTCAGAGGTGCTTGTATCTTTTGCAGGTTCCTGCATTTTGATTTGAGCGAAGGTCAACAAATAACAGCTTTGACTGGGTGGACAAAGTTGGGAAAAATCCTGCAAAAACAAAGTCGTTGTCCTGATCATTCCCCAATGCTAATCCCATGACAGGAATGCAGAAAAAATGCCATTTCACAAAATCTTTTTTTTTGCAATTTTTTTTGCTGAAAAAGTGCTGAAAAAAATTTGGGATTTTTCCCAATTTTGGCTCTTCTAATCATTTTTATTCCCCCTTTTTTCTACTCCTGGGAAACAACAGTTTGCAGATAAGACCTGGCACCACCAACCAAAGGGTTAAGTGTTTATATTTTTATAAATGAAGGAAATACAGTCAAGTGGACCTTGCTTATTGCCACAAAATGTTCCAGTACAAGCAATGGCACTGAATGGTGGTACAGTAATGTATCAGGATCGAGAGAAGTCATACGAGGAATTCTACTATACACAAGAAAAGCAGGCTTATTTCAAAATTTTAAGTCAATAGAGTGTGTTGTATTAAAAAAAATCCACATAGGATCATTTCAGGATTGAGTGACTGTTTTTACTGCATTTACATTTATGTTGTTGTACAAAATATGTGGGATTCTTGCACAAATTGGCTCAAGTAAAATATTGGAACTGTATCTTTCAGTTTTCAATGAAGTATTCCAAATAAGGTACAAAATTCAAAGGTAATAGGTTGACAGGTTTTTATTTATATTTTCTAAAGAGGCTAACCCTGTTTTTGAAATACTCTTCTGTGGAGAACATCCAAATAGAACCACACAATAACATGTAAATTCGAAATACAATTTTTTATATCTCACAAGCCTGAATGTGTCATCAGAATAACCTATTGATATCCCTAGAAATAGGCCATGAATTATCTTTGAGCATGTTTCAATGAGGACAGGGTTTCTTTGTACCACCAATTGAGTTGGCAGTAAATCAGGGTATCTCTTTATCAAGGATACAATGGAGAGAGATTTGATCCATGGATATTTGTGGCCCTATGCGAGGGTGGGAATCAATCAGGGGCACTAAATAGAGGGTTGACTATATTCCAAGATACTCATGAAATTCATGAAGAAGCAAGGAATGCAACACTGAAAAGCATAACCCACGAGAGAACGCACCAGAAATGGAAGAAGGCATTTGGGCACAAATCCAATGAGCAGAACTAAAATGAAGAGAAGAAAACCAGCATAAAAAGTAGTCATACTCTTTCAAGAATTAAGTGGTTAAAAAAACAAATGAGAAGCAGTAAAAATGAGTAGAGAAGAAGAAAAACTTGCACTCGATTTTTTCCCTCTGCCTTTTCTGTCAATATTATACATGCAACACCTTTACCAGTGAACATGGTCTTCAGCTTTCTGGAAGGAATACAGTAATGTTAAAAGTTGTTAAACTGCTTCTTCTCACCTTGAATGATTTTATTTATGTTGCAGATGAAATGAAGCCGGATCAGGGAGAGCAAGGTGTCGGTGTCACCCTGTTGTCCTGCTTGGAAGCTCATGAGCTGTGTGGAGAAGACCCGGTGTGCAGGTCTGCTCTCAGGTCTGTTCAACTCTTGTGCGGCTGGGAAACAGGTGACTTATTTTTAGACTATTATTGTTTCTGTAGCGTTGTCCATCCTCCTTTATATTGGATGGGTTCCCTTTGGTGTCGCATGTGTGTGTTTTCAGTCCGCATGCAACTGGGATTCTCATTGAATCCCACGACGCAGCGGACACCTGCAAGTGCCGCAGGGGCTTTTCTGAAACGTCCTCATCGCTGCGGGTTTTTATAACTCGGGGAGGAAATTCGCGTGATTTTGAATATATCTGGAAGGAAGAAAGAAACCAAGCACTGTTTTCTGAAGAAAACATATTCCAGGCTGGCCAACATATTGGTCCTAGCTTATTTCTTATTGTGGGCGGAAAAATCTTGAAGCCGGAATTTTCGAAAAAAAAAAGAATAATTGTTTTCTTCTGTTCGAGAACTATTATCTTCAAGAAAAGCAGTGCATCCTTTGTGTGGAGATGGTCCAGGTGCACCATAAATTCATTCTATGTTCAATAGAATCAGTGCGATACATTTTATAATTTTCAAATCACATCGGAATTGTTTTGGAGTAAACAGCTGCAAATCGAGAATTTAATTTTTTGTTCAAGAAAAAGTAGAGCTGACTAATTTGTCTGCACAAATCGTCCAAATTTGTGATACCCTTACCAATTTACAATAAGCAGAAGTTACTAACGTACTTTATGAAGTCAATTATTACATATTAAATGCTTGTATCTATGTTTTCCTGCGGGGCGCTAATATTTGTTTGATTTTATGTGACAGACAATGCTTTCGTAATCATCTGTTGAACCAAGTATCAGAAAGATACAAACAATTTTGAAAATAAATAATTTTTGCTGTCGTCTACTTTTGTGTTGGTCTTATCATTGCTTAGGTATCATTTCCAGTCGGCGCAAGCAACACAATTTACGAATATAAATTGAATTTTTAAATTTACCGTCATTCATACGCAAATTCCTGTTGAGAAAATTCTTNCAACACAATTTACGAATATAAATTGAATTTTTAAATTTACCGTCATTCATACGCAAATTCCTGTTGAGAAAATTCTTGCAGATCAAAAATACTAAAATTCTCGAAGGATTTTCGTGAGGTCGACAGATTAAGCAGCTGGTACAATTTTAAAATTTCAGAGCTACGTTTTCCAAGGAAATTTAGGTGATTTGAAATGAAACCTATTCCTTGGTTTATGCCAATCTCATGGACTATAAATTGTGTGACTGGTACTCGTATGTTCTGAATGAATGAAATGGTCTTTTTTTTAAAGAAGCACTGTCCGCCAATTGAATGCGTTTTCTGTAATCTTCTATAATATATAACTGCGATCGCAGTCAATGTGTAATAGCTGTTAGGAAACATACGAGCATTAGACTCGCAGAGTCTTCGGCGGTAGAGTGCCATGAATAATGCACTAAATCAATAATCACCATACTTCCAATGAGGCTATGTAAATCTTTCCATTCGTAAGTACAGTATAGTACAATCGTTAGCTGATTTCGAATAAGTCATGAGTTCCGCGAAATTCCAAATTGTCTGTTCCATTCGTATTCTTCCATTGTCCTGGGAAGAATTGCGCATCAGCTCTGCCAAGTCAGGAATATGCGATAAACATTAGCATGAGTTGCTTCTCGTTCTGATCTACTTTGGCATATCTTCTCGTCGCACGAAGGCGAGGTGTCTCGTTTGCCATGCCACTCATGCGAGAATATCCTTGTATTTCTTTTTCTTTTTTTTTTCCTGGACCAGAAGACTTTGAGGGAGCTTCAGGGATGAGAAAAGGACTTCTAGAAAGTTCTGCTCAATAAAATCCGGTTCGCTTGATTTTTTAGTTTTGAAAAATCTAATGGGACTCCGAGATGCGGACGGAAATGGTGTTTGGATCTGGTCCCTAGAATGTGGGAATGTCTGAATTTAGGATCATGTTTTCCTTTGGACTTCGATGGGAATATTCTGAATTCGTTCTCAAATTTAGAAAAAACCCAGAAATTTGAAGAAAAAAAACGATTCATCACAACTTCAAAATGACGGAAATAATGAAGAAACCCATACATACTCATCTTTTTACATTGAAGAGACCCAAAAAAGCAAAGAAAAAGCACAATTATTTTTGTACTTCGCTCATATGATGGAAAGAACATCGAAAAAAGAAGCAAAAAATTAGCCTGTTTTTGATTATTTTGAACTACAGTGATTTTATTATGACATTCATTTTTAGTGTTTGCTAGTATAACAAGCTCAAGTTGTTCAAGATATTTATCAAAATTTTGAGGAAGACAATTTTTTATTTGTCTATAAATGTTGGCAATGTGTCCGTATCTCAAAATATTTTCTGAATGTAATATGGCAGATTTTTTGAGCTATCAAGGGTTCCCAATTCAAATCGTCCGTTTTTTCTGGGTGTCCGCATGTTGGGCCCCTCTGTATTTCTGTGATGTTTGGCAAACTCGTAAACCATTAGTTCAAAAAGGGCGATACTACATCATTTTTAATCGGTAACATGTAACCCCGAAGTTATGAAGCTTTTAAAATTTCAAGCAGTTCGAAAGTTATGTCTAAAACTGCTGATTTCAAATAATGTTGCCTCGACGGCAGGGAAAAAATCTGACGATCTGCCTTTTCATAGGTCTCAAACGGTGACTGAAAGACTTCGTGGTACAGTAATTGTAATTAGACGAATGAAATGAAAAGGACTCAAGCATTTCTATTATCTGGATAATTATTTTATTCGGACCATTTTTAATACACAATTCCTCATTTTGTATTCATTTTGATGGAACTTTCAGTAGTTAACTAGTTACTCAATTTTCTCATTCGGCGAAACGTCTGATCCGTTCAGTAAAATTTATGGTGATTTAAATTATTCGTTTCAACAATCAATTCATTGCAATATCCCGTTCCACCTTGAATGATCAGTACAACAAATTCAAAACTTACATATCAAGCTCTCTATACATCACTTAGCTTTATTAAAGCAAAACTTACTCTAATTCAAAGCTGTTGGATTGAGAAATGAGAAAAACATAGTGATACATTACCCTTAATATTGCTTGAACTATCGCAAGCAATATTATATGCGAAAATTTGCCTCACAACTGTCAAAACGCATGAAACCCTCCCACCTTGTTTAAAATCCGATTCCCCGCGGTCAAAAAAGCCTCAACATAAATACAGTAGTCGACCACTGCTTTATTTTCCTAATTCCTGTATCCCCGGAACAATTCAACACAAGTGCCACGCACAAACAAAATCTCAATTTCTTATTTTATCTCTGCTGTGTTGCACCGCGGCAATCGAAACTTCCAGTTCACTGCTGTATATATCCCGAGACGAGTCAAATCCGGGACAAACAGCTAAACCCCCTTCCTGTTCCTGCAAATGGATCATTGACATGCAAGGGTACCTTTCGTGTCAGCCAACGGGTCAGAGAAAATCAGCAAGGACGGGAATGTGTACACGATTCCGTTCTATCTTTTTTTTTCACATTCCCTTTCCCGGGACCTATATAGGTGCAGGTCATGACAGTCTTGACCAGTCATGTGCAGCAGAATGTCAGGTAAAAAAAAAAAGATAAGAAAATGTACGAAAGAAGCGCGACAACGTCGGACGTACGAGACAAGTATTAAACAGGGGTGAATGGAGAGGCCAGTCTATACTGTACAGTATATATATATGAAAAGAGATGGAAACTAGCTAAGAAGAGACAAAGAAGCGTGGAAGACATGTGTGTATAAAGATATATACATATGAGCAAAAAAAAAAAAAAAAAGGAAGAAAAAACTGGGCAGCTGATTGGGAAGCCCCCGGGGGGTCCTCTCACCCCCCCTTCCACACACAAGACCCGCATGCCAATGGGCCACCCGAAGCAAGAAGGAGGAAACAATTGGCCGTGACGCCGTTATATTCCCCCGAGGCGGAGGCCCGACATCGACATCGTCCTCGACAACGACGACGTGGTTAACTCGACGTGTCGACGATGACGATGAGCGTCCTTGCGGAAAACCCCGGTATCCTGCAATTCCGGAGAACTGCGGTATCAAGGCGTGTGTAGCCCTGCAGGGCCCAAAGTATGCATCTGTGTGTGTGTGTGAGTGTCTGTCAATCTGTACTTGTTCAGCATTGGGATCCCAGGGATTTGTCTTCTCACTTGTTGGAACCCGCCGTCAACTGAAGCGAGAAACCGGCGGGTACTGATTCATATGGCGCCCTAGTTTCGGGGCTAAATATAGGGGAAGGCTATTCAACCGGTATCATACATGTAGTTGGCAATGCTAGTATTGTACTATATACCGTGATGCTTGCATATCCAGACAAATCACTTCTTAACCCTTGGGCAGTAGTGCCTGGATATATCCACATAAACGTGTGCCACAAGAATTAAAATAACACGAAAACAGTAATGATTGGAAGAGCCTTAGTCTGGAGAAGTCCCAAATTTTTTTAACATGCCACCAGAAAAATGTTTGTCAAAAAAATAAGAAGTTAGAGTTGGCTGCCATTTTTCTGCATTCCTGCCATAGGATTAGGATTGAGGGATTTAAAGATCAATGGCTTTCCTTTTCCCAGATTTTTTTTTTACCTTGGCTACTCAGTCAAAAATGTCCTGGCATGCCACTGCTGGATGAAATTTAACCTCAGCTGCCTGTGGGGAATTTTTTCACCGATGCTGTTGGCTGAATTAGAGTCCTTGAGAAGGGACAAAGGGTCTGTATGCAATTTAATTGGCGCATGTTGAGACGCGCCAAAAACTGAGAATAATCCCCTTGGCAGGGCTACAAACAAAGGGGGATCAATTATGGTGACTTCTAAACAGGATAAATCAGCTCCCCTTCTTGAGAAACATCATTCCTCCTTTTTTATGTTTCTCTTGTGTTCCCAAAACTAGGGTAAAATGAACCTTTCTTTGAACCAAAAAGGCCCCCAGATGTGGGCCGATTTTTTCCATCTGCTGTGTCCCAAAAACCATTTGTTGTCTCTGGAACTCAAGACATTTGCTGTCAAGAAACAGCATTTTTCATGTATCTCCTATCTTCAAAACCTGATAAGTTCCTCTTTTTCCTGCTAAATTATTTGCACAGCCTTGTAAAACTTTCCAAATGTTTACAAAACACCTGGTTCTCAGGGAAGAGCACAGCACTAAACACATATGCAAACACTCTGGACTCAAAGTTGAAAACACCAGCACCTGGTGTTTTCAAAACTCAAAACCCAGCACCTGGGTGTCTGGTCAAAGCAACCCCTCCCAAAATGTAACATAAAAACTCCAGATATCTCTGGAAAGGACGTGGTTAAAAATTTTCTCTCAAAGCATACAGTTTGTGATGACAAATTCAAAACATTTTGAATGAATTTTATTTTGTTGTGCATTTTGTATATTTCTTTCCAAGTGTCAATTTTGAATTGCTAAAAAGAAAGGTCTGCACTTTTTGGGGAGAGAATCCCTGGTCCATTTGCACACAAGCAGCCAATTGCCAAGTTCTACTTCAATTATCATACTCTTAATCAGTCAGATTTTATTTACACATTCTCTACATATCCTCATTTCAAATTCAAGGTGTATGACTTGAAATTCTGCCTAAACCATACATAAAACTATACACTGCAAAAGGGTTAATATTGTAACCCAGAAACCGAATTGTGATTATTTTCTTTTCTCATTATTTGGAAGGAGATCCTTCTATACAAGGTATTCGTTTCCTTGCAGCTGTTCCCCTTTTGTTTTGGTTCCCCCTCTCTCACATCAGCCCGCATTAATGCATGATGGTCGTTATTGAGTGTTTCTCCTTTTCAACTTGCTATTTGTCAACAGTGACAAACGACCTGCACTGCCTTCTTCTAAACTGCCAATTTAGAAGAAGCCTATTCTGTTGAATTCGCGAGTGTATATATGTTATTTATATTTATAATATATACCCGGATATATATATTCATCAAGTGTGTTCAGGGAACCCGCAGTCCCTCAATCTCGGCAAATATTCTGCCTCTATCTTTTATGTTTCCAGGAAGGTATAAATATGCCTTCCTTCCCACATATTTCTCCAGAATTAATCTAGAGTCATTTGCGGTTATTTCTCAGAGAGACTTGCAGAACATTTTAGCAAGACTCTCTTAAAGCTCTCTATTTTTATGTTTGTGTGATTGTATGAATATTTGTGAATTGAATATATTTGAAGTATATATTTTTACTGGACTTATATATTATATTACACCTTGGTCTATGGACAACAATATATAAATGTAAGGGTTAATAAAGGCAAATCTAACATGTTTTTATTTATGTGCAGGCTGGTTCAAAAGAAATGAACCACTTTTTTACTTGAACCCTAAGGGTAAATAAGGGTAAACAAAATTGAGTAGTGCCATGTTCCTCAACTCATAAATCCCAAAATTCCAGATGCAAGCTTTCTGGGAATTTGTTATACAGAGAAAATAATTAGACAAGAGTACATTTGCACTTCAAAAATATAATCCTATTGTACCTACACTGAAAATGGGGTTGCAGTGTGCATGATTGATGCTGTGAAATATAAAATTGTCTGGGGTCGGAGAGTGTGTGACTTTTTTCTGGTTCGAGAAAAATTTTTTGGGGGTCAGAAAATGCTCTTTGTCCGCTGTTGTTGGAGATCCATCTTCTCACTTGCTGGAAAACGTCGACTGGAGCCAGAACCCGGCGGGTACTTATTCATTGCTGCTTAGTTTCCGGTACTCAATAGGGGAAGGTTTTTCAACCAGTATTAAATGGGGTATGGTGATGCTGGTACTGCTGTACCATGCTAATGTTTGTGTATAGGAGCCACTTACTTCTTAGAGTCTTGCAAGTGGCATTTTTAAATGAATGTATTCCTGGGGCACCTGGATTGTAAATGAGGGTTCAGCATGCATGATTGATGCTTTGCATATGTTTCTAAAATTGCACATTTTCTGCAGTCAAAATGAGGGACATTTCTTCTTTTTATTCAAAACATATTTGGGGATCAGGAAACGATTTTATTTGTTATTATTCGAGATGCATCTATTTTCCTAAGCAAGAACTTCAATGAAATCATAACACAAGCTTAAAACCTCATCGCCAAATAAGAGGACTCGGAAAATAATTTCCTGGAAAAATTGAGCATTCTGAGGTTTAATGTGTGTTAGAGTTTTACCAAAGTAATGTACTGTTTATACTTCATTGAAAGTCATATTAGTGGTACAAGTGAATGAATCATAAGCTTTGTAGCTCTGAAGTGCAATAGAATTTGAGATTAATTCTGAATTGTTAAATAAGTCCACATCCCAACTATTACCTGGAAAAAGGCAGAATAGCATGTGCTTTAGTAAGTTTAAAGTGTGCTTCTGGTTTTCCTGGTGCTGTTGTGTGCTTTTGTCAAACAAAGTGCCAATCAAAGTACTCAAGCATCTGTACTTACTTGTAATGAATACTTTGATTCTTTTTAGTCAAACAGTGAAGTCAAACATTTTTCAGATTTCGGGTGCACTATTCAGAAGGACATTAAAAAAAAACAGTGTGTGCTGGGCAAAGTCAGGAAAAATCATGGTTTTTTTCATTTTCCACCGAAATTTTTTATTCAGGAATGAAAAAAAGTACATCAGCAAGACATTTTGCAAAAATATCCTAACATTTCCACACAAGGGCTGAGCTTGGAAGCAAGGTGCCATGGTTAGAGGTTCCTACACAGAAGTTCAACACATGACTTTTGCTGTATTTCTTCTTCCAGGGATAAAGTCTAACTTTGCCCTTCCCCACCTGGCAATGGTTGCAGAACCTTTAGTGTAAGAATAAATAAAAAATCAGGCCGGACCAAAATGTCCAAATTTGCCCTGGGATGGAAAGGAGGCTGCCACAGTCCAAGGGTTGATTTTAAATGGATGTTTATGTGTGGGAGCATGGGGGTGGAGTAAAATGCTTTGAACCTTGTGAACACTGACAACAAAGCAGCAAATAAAGCAAAGTTATCTATCTATCGGTAGTAAAATTTCACAGAAGAGTTGAAAGACCTGCTGCAACAGAATCAGAGGAAACTCGGGAATTTGATATTCTGCAGGAATGACCGCTTGTATCTCACATGAGTGTCCAAGAAGGCCGAGTTCTGTACAGAAATTCAGAACGTCAAAGAAGGGAGGAAGGGTGAACTATAAAGAAGATGCGTGACTTGATTTTAAATTCCGAAGTCCATGAGGGACAAAGCTGGATTGAACCATTCTTCCCGGCCTCGTTGAAAAGTCGTTGACCTTGCTGGACGACTGCATAATATCGTCATCATCCTGCGATGCATCATGACGTAAATGTACCTAGGCGAAATTGGAGAGTTATTATTCGGAACTCGCTTTTGTCTGGCGTGGAACAAGGAAATCTACGGTACTAGATATTCACCATCAGGTTTCATTCATGAGTTTCAGCAGTCTTGTTCTTCCTTTGTTACCGAATCTATTTTTGACATGATTTTCATAGCCAATAGAAAATAATTTTTCATACATGACTTCAGAATTTTCTGGTTGAGCTGTGGAATTAAAAAGCTGAAAAGGTATCTGAAAAAAAGCAGTAGAGATTACATCGAGATTAGAATTGCTTCAAAAAACTCGAAACTCGATAAGGAATTTGAGGGCAATACGGTATTCATATGTGGAAACCAGTTTTAAAAATACTTTGCCGGAAAGAAATGTATGAAAATTCTGAATCAAGAGCTTTGGGTTCCCAAAAATAATGTAAATTCCGTCCTGATTCCACTTTTGGAAGTCCCTGTAGAAATATACAAAAACCAGTTCCCAGTATGAAGATATTGGTCGTCACGTTA
>CAJPEX010006605.1:0-12133 GCA_905338405.1 Notodromas monacha | reverse complement strand
TTCCAATGCTGAATCCATGATTAACTTTCAAAAACAATTTACTCACTTATAACAACCTAAGCTTGTCTGCCTTGATTTTTCAGAGAAAACTGTGTCCATGAGTATTTGCGTAAATCTAGTACAGTATCATGAACAGCAGACGAAGTTTAATTGAACTTTAGGTGCTCAATTTCCATCATTATCGTAGTACAGTATTTTGTTTTTTGGCCAGCAGATGATGCTTGAAATACTGAAATAATCCAGGAAGAATTTTTCTAACTTTGTGCTGGTAAAAGAAAATGAGTTTTTGCGAAGAAATGTGAAAGAAATCTTCATTTTATCCTGCATTCGGGAATTTGAAAAAATCTTCCCTCCATGAAAAAATTAAAGTTGGGAACACGCAGAAAATTTTGAAGATACCCAGCAGCAGTATGTCCTTTGGTAAAATGAGCAAAATAATTTTCAACTAAAGCTACTATTTTCTCCAGCATTTCAAGACTTATTTCAGGGAAAATGTGAATTTTTGCTTGTTTCACTTACACATTTCTTCGGATAATAAAAATTAAAAACAAGTACTTTACCAAAGGGTTCTGCGAGCGTTGCTAGATAAGACTTCATCAAAATAGTATCCCATCAAATCGATAATTGTCTCTCTATGAGAACATATGCACAAGCTGAACTGATTTTTTAGCATATTACCCCTGCCTAACAGACCTCCCGCCTAAGGGATTTTCGCCTGACAGACCAGCTCTGCAGGCAGTTTTTCCTCCTATACCCGACATACAAAATCTGCCGAACAGATTTCTTTTTGTTTAATATTAGTGTTGACAATATGTTGAAATTTTAAATTTTTTTAAATAATTTAATTCGTCTAACAGACTGGTCCGTTGCATGAAACAAGTCCATTAGACAGGGGTTGACCCATAAATTAAAACTTATAGGGTCTAACGTTCCGTTTTGCCCGCGGTCACGCTACGGTGTTTGCCTCATAAAGAGTCTGCACCTCGTCCATAACTCCTGGGACGACTGGTAGGACGGTCACAAAACCTCCATGGGCATCTTACCACAAGTGGAGCCCGGGTTGCTGTGGTTGTTTGAGCAGGTGAACAAGAAGGAAGAGCCGCCGAGGTGGTACTCAAGGGGCCGATGAAACCCGGAGAGCCACAAACACCCACGACGGACACGGCAACGACACGTGAAGTATGCTCTGGGTGAGGAGTCCCAGACGTGACGGCGGGGGCTAGGGTATTGCTGCTCTCTGGGCTTTGGTGAGCAATTACTCGTTTCCTTTTTTTCAATATACAGCACTTTATTTTCATCAAAGCCTTATTGGGCATGGAATTAACATAGGGAAATGGAGGATTTATGCCGTGGGCAAATAGCTGTGGCAAATCATGAAACAGCATCAAGTTTGACGCTTTTTAACCTTTGAAAAATATATTTGTAAAGATATGAAATGAAACCAACTGCATTGGAAGATTTTATTTTTTATTTTTGTTGATATGAAGAATCCTCTTATTTACACGAATATATAAACACACCCTTCCCCAATTTGAGAAACTGAAAAACTATAGGGTGCCTGAACTCCAATATTCATGTACTGTAATTCACGTAAATATGCGTCTATATCAGGAAATCTCCCTATTTGTGGCCCACAAAATGACCCACTACTTGTTCTTTCAAGCTGTTCAGAATTCAAGCTGAAAATAATCAAGAAACGGTCAGCTTTTAGGACTCGAAGATGCATGACGAGTTATTGACCAAAAGGGGAAATAAGAGCAAGGGTTATGTGAAACGAGTTTTCTCTTTTCTGTGGAAAATTTAAATTTTGTCAGACTTTTAGGTTCCTTCATAGGAGGTCAAATAACAACAGGAAAGTAAGTGCGTGCAAATATTTGCATGAATGCAGTAGATTATGATCCTGGCAAGAAACTCCAATTTATGGGGCTTTTGTTCAAGAGTTGGATGCAACTGGGGTAATAACTCTCAAGGGTGATGGGTTTTGGCTGCCTAATAAAGGGAGCTACATTAATGCCCAGAACATGCTCAGGAAGTGCCAAATTTGTAAAATCCTTCCAAACATTCAATTATTTTCTGATGGGCATTCATACTAAGCAAGCCATACTCACAAATTTGTGATGAGGTAAAGAAAAATAATCATTTCCTTCAATGACAAAGAAAACATTTAAAAATCTAATCAATCTTGAATGCTGTGCACAGGTGATACCTCGCAATTTGACCCTAATCCATTGCCAAACTAGGGTTGAGTTTCAAATCAGTCAAATTGTGAGACAAATTGTGAAATTAGAAAATCTCAGCACCAAAATTCAAAAAAATGGCCAAAACAGGTTGAATTGTGGGGCAAGGGTTTAATTGCAAGTCAACCTCCTCACAAATTCTACCATAAAATTGCAGGATGGTCAAATTGTGGAAGGTCAAATTGCAAGGTACCACCTATATTGCACTATTTTCTTTAATAGGAAACTTTGCTTTCTCTTCTTTGACTTTTCATGAATGAATGAATGAACAGAACACTTTATTTGCCGCTTTTCAGCATTTATCACCTGTATATACAGCATTCAAGATTGATCAGATTTTTAAATTTTTCCTTTGTCTTTGAAGGAAATCATCATTTTTTTCTGTGCCTCATCACAAATTTGCTAGTATGGCTTGCTTAGTATGAATGAACAAATTACATAGAATCTTTGATGAGAAATCATATAAAGACAACAGTTTATCGTGATCCTTTAAGATTTCAGAAAGGGTCTCTACATTGAATTCCAGTACTTGTAAATCTATCTTAAGCTTGTTTCTAACAGTATGAAATCCTGGACATAAGAAGAGAAGGTGCTCTGGTGATGCACAAACTGAAGTATTTATACTTTTCATGAAAAACACTGCAATATCAATGCAAATACTTTACAGTTTTTGATTGTGAAGACAAATAAAATACCAAATTGAAAAATTGAATTAAGGTTATGCTAATTTCTTGGGTTTTCCTGTACGTTAGTAAAATTGCCAAACGTTTATTTTTTTATTTTTTGCTACCGTTTCCCCGCACAGGAGCAAATTTGATGTCTCACTTGCGGAAATTGGGCGGGAAAATATTCCCTCGGAAAACATCAACGGACGACCAGCCTCAAAAACACTTTTACAACGAAGAGAAATTCGAGAAAATCGAGAAAGCCAAGCGTTGTCGGGCCAGAGGCTGGATTCAAGTGACTTGGCACCTGGTTTTCCTCGGGATAACTTGCCTCCTGGCCGGGGTAACTTTTCAATTCACCAGCAGACAATTGGAGGAACAAAGTCGGGGCGTGAAGAAAGTTGCGGGACAGGCCGGTGTGCGGGTCATAGCCTTGCTCCTTTTCACGGTGTTTGAGTTCAGCAAAATCACCGTTTTCGGCGTGTTTCAGAACCGCTGGTACAAAGTGGTTCACCAGACTGGGGTCAGGGCCAAAGCTGTGTCGGGCAAATTGGTCATGAAGCAGTGTAAGTTGTGTATACTGTATATTTAACTATTTTTTCTGGATTTTCAGCATCTGAAGTGAAACTTTGTCACAATGCATCCCTATGGTTAAAAAAAATTGTTTCAGTTGATTCATTTCTGAGGTCCCCCAAATTTGTTTTTCTTTTCAAAAGGCTCATATCTCATAAGGCATTTTTTTAACAAAGGGGTTATCAGGTTAAAACACTTTTTATGACGAAATTTTCATTCAGAAAGCCATTCAGAATGAATCGATTTCGATTTAAAATTTAAATTCGAGTTTAGGCAGGCTTTTCAGTTGATAATTCGCTGTTCAACTTATGCTGAGACGACTTTAATTAGGAAAACATGGATGAAAGTAGATCTTGTGCAGTAATATTCAATAATTCAACATCAGAATTCTGGGTTTTGTTTTCGGGGAACAATTTGAAAAATTGTAAGATACAAATTTTAGGAGGACTAGACCATTTCTTAGACCAAGCCACATAATAGGACAGTGAATGAGCCGTATATAACTTATTAAAGGCGATGCGAATAAAGTTAATCGACAGAAATTCAAATATATTTTGCAGCTTAATTCAAGTGCCAATTTTCTTGCGAGTACTACAAGTCGAATTATTAAACCCAATGCAAACCCCATGTTAAAAACATACGAGAATTATCTTATTGCATTATTCTTATTCTTTTTATAAGTCCAAATACTGTGTTGGAGACGGTAGTTTCAATTTTGTAAGACCTGATGACTATACATCATCAGGTGGATTTTTATAATTCCGATTTCATGGAGCACTATGTCCGTTATGAGGTCCAAGTATATTATTTAACATCGTGAGACTATTTTTGTGGTTGAAATTTTACGCAAATTTCCTTGACAAAAACTTTTCCGTTTCTGAAAATTTAAAGGCACATCTTTGTACCTCGTCTTCCTGTGCGCATACTGCGAAAAGCTCTCGCCAACCACAAATGGACAAACAGAGCCACATAACCTCCCTTTTCAAGCCTTCAGGACATTGTCACTCTTCCGGACTTTCCGAGCCGTGAGACGATTACTGGATGTTATCTTGCCCGAGGGCATTTAATGAAAGGAAATTTATGTCCAGTTCGGAATACTGTAATGCGAAAATATTTTTTATTCCATGCAGGTCTGGCACACGCCGGAAATGACGCTGGTGGATTTTGCGCTGACAGATTTTGGCATCGCTGTCGTGGAACGGCTTTGGCACGTGGATTTTCCCTGGCTCCTGATGGGTGCCATGATCACTTGCTTATTCAGAGACAGACTCATGATATTTTTGGACAACTTGTTCGCATTCTTTGCCATATTTTTGCCGGCCATTCTCAATCCCAAGCTGTCCAACACCTACAATGGCTGTCTTTTTGGTACAGTATAATGGATATTTTTTCTTAAATCACAGTAGCTTCACTTTCATTGCCACAAATATTAAAAGTGTGTAATGAAAAGCTAGTAACTCGTAAAATTGAATTTGAGGAAGCAGATTTTTAAAATGTTCTTCCTAAACTCGGAAATTTTCAGAATATATGCTTCCAGCAGATGAATTTTGGTTCAATGCATTCACTCACTCAAATCGTTTAGTCTTTTGAATGCCTTTAACTATAAATTATTCCAAGTAGATTTTGAAATATACTGTGAGAATCCTGGTGCATCAGACAAAGTTCTTTAATCTATTCAAGATACTGTATATTGAATATTATGCCGTTTAATCCGGAAAATTCCAGTGAAGAAACTTGGAATTCTAATGCTTAATATTTTTCAGTCTAGATTACCAGAGGGAACAGTTTAAATAAATAATTGGGCAAAATCAGCACACATGCAAAAATATTTGAAAACATATAATTTAATATACGTGGTCTTCTTTTTATTCCAGTGATGAACTTGCTGTTTTTGCCAGTGACTCTGATTGCTCTCGGGGTATCAGCCGTGTTCAGCTGCCCATTGATGCCTTTGTTCACTTTGCCAATATTTTCAATAAGTTATCCCCGGCCATTGCGACTTTGGCCATTTGAAAGTTTTCATGGGCAGAACGAAGTGAGGGCCGGAGCTGACAGCGTTTATTACGTCCAGGCCGCTCGATCCTTCAGGAAAGAATTTTCCAAGATGTACATCTTGGGGGCTCTAGGTAAATAAAAATTCATTTCAAAATCTTAGAAAGAATTGAATCCTTTGGGTTGTGCAAAATATAAACTAATATCACTGTCTACACTGCGCGTGAGTCTTGATAAATAAATTGTTAGTAGCAGGAATAACCATTGAAGACGAACGATTTGGTTTTTGCTTCAAATGCTTCTCTTGTCTGTTCTCCTAAAAATGTATTCAGTACTGAATGGGAGAATTTAGAAAATTTTATTGACTTTCAAAAAATAACCACTCAACTGCTTCAACATTGTCATTTTAAAATTTTAACGATTCAATGATTTTTTATTCCAGTGATGAACTTGCTGTTTTTGCCAGTGACTCTGATTGCTCTCGGGGTATCAGCCGTGTTCAGCTGCCCATTGATGCCTTTGTTCACTTTGCCAATATTTTCAATAAGTTATCCCCGACCATTGCGACTTTGGCCATTCGAGAGTTTTCATGGGCAGAACGAAGTGAGGGCCGGAGCTGACAGCGTTTATTACGTCCAGGCTGCTCGATCCTTCAGGAAAGAATTTTCAAAGATGTACATCTTGGGGGCTCTAGGTAAATAAAAATTCATTTTAAAATCTTAGAAAGAAGTGAATTCTTTGGGTTGTGCAAAACATAAATAATTAATATCACAGTCTATATACTCCGTGAGTCTTGAGGAATAAATTGTTAGTAGCAGGGATAACCTTTGAAGACGAACGATTCGGGTTTTTGGTTCTAATGCTTGTCTTGTCTGTTCTCCTAAAAATGTATTCAGTACTGAATGGGAGAATTTAGAAAATTTTATTGACTTTCAAAAAATAACCACTCAACTGCTTCAACATTGTCATTTTAAAATTTTAACGATTCAATGAAACTTCAAATTTTCACAAAATTCGGGCCAACTATTTCTGATTAAATAGGAGGTACAAAGAAATTTGAACTTCGTTCATTGAGCTTCTTGGAATTTTCGTTCCTTTTGGATTTATATACGCTACATGACGACAAATACAGTGAATCCCCGCAAAACAGGTTCAATTCGAACGTCGTTTATCGAGCTTCTGGGAATTTTCATGAGTTTTTGGATGAATTCATGCCACAGCATGTCAAAAATACAGTATTACCTTGCATTCTTTTCCAAAAGAGCTCTCAATTCAACCGGTTAAAAATTTCCTGAACTAGCCCTGGTCAAATAATTACAGATAAATACTTTTTCCAAACCTGGCCTGATTTTTGGGGTAACAAAGAAATCCAGTAAATTAAAAAAAAACTTCTTTGCTGGTTTTTTGGAACGCGTCACGTGACTAACGTTGTCAGAAAAAAGTTTTCGTAGTTTTATTTTGAGGCAGTATATTCATGATATAATTGTTTTTCTTTTTTTCAGGAACACCAACTCCAGGAGATATGTTCTTGGCTCGTTACGAAGACAAGCTGTTGTGGGTGACCATCACTGAAATTGGCAATGCTTACATGAGGTTTTGCATAAAGGGACTCGAGCTGCAAGAAACTTCGTGTCACACTATCGAAGCTGCACGAGTTGACGACATTTTTCAGGCAGCGTTCGACTTCCAAAACAAATCCGATCATCCTTGCGTCAGTGGCTACAGTTTGCATTCATTAACGCCAATGTGTGACCTAAGGGTGAGTTCTTGTGTCTACACACACACACACAAAAAGGAAAAAAGGAACGAATGTTCTTGTGCTGCAGTTTCAATCGATAATTTTCCACGAAAACGTATAGAAATGGGCTTTTATTCAATAATTCGGACATAGTTGAAACATCTGGGCGGACTTTCTGGTGACTTTGAGCATATGTTTATTAGAGATTCAAAATTGCATGCAAATTTCTAGTTTTTGGATGTGTTTGTGAATTGTCAATCCTGGGGAAAATTGTTTCGTGCGTCACTTTGACTGTCTTGTTTTTCCCACATTTTCAAAAACTAGGGATCAATTTACTTGATGGCGAGCCAACAACAAAATCGGCGCGCTGAAACAAATCGTCAAAAGCCAGCTGGCTCGTATAAATTCGTCACACAAAGGAGACGATCTCCCTTCCCCGAGAAAACCAGTAAACCGATCCTCAGTTTTTAGTGGGGCAGAATGTGCATAATTACCCGACTGTCGGGCCAAAAGACTGTTTTACAACCGTATTCAATGACCCCAGAGCATAGCCTAAAAAACCCCCTCAGGGGGTCCAAAAGGAGAGGAGGGGAATCCCCTCCTCACCAGCTCCATCCTGAGTCCAAAATTCTCCAAAAAAAAAGAGATTCGGTACAAAACAAATGATGAAATTCTCTCCTGAAAGAGAACCAAATAAATGGTGGGAGAACGACACCGGAATTCCGGCGGAAGTTCACACAGATTTGAAAATAACTGTGGATAATCCCTCTTCCATAAAATTGGGGGAGCAAGAAACATAAGAGGGCAAAGAAGAACCAGGAGAACGAACAGTTTATCAACATCTCTCATAGACGCATTTTCGGTGACAACATTTGTAACAAAAACACCCAAAAAGACTTGCAAAATTGTTGTGAGCATATCAAGTGTGAAATTTCTGGTGTATATTTTGTCATCAATTATCTTGTGTGCCAGTCGAGAAACAAGTTTGCGCATATTCTTTTGGCGCAAGTCGCTCAACTGCCAATCAACTTGTATCCATTTTCTTATTTGAATAATTCCTCTAGAAAGTAGAACTTCAGCCTGATCATACCTTTCACAGAGTAAATACCTTTCTCACCTCTCTCTCTGTGGATGAAAAATTTGTAAAAATCCGTTGAAAAATTAATAGGACATTAGACGTCCTTCAACTGCCGAGATTTCAACCAAAATCAAAAAGTGTCACTCAAGATCGGAAAAATATGGAAGCGTTGGCGAAATAATTTTCAAGTGAATGGTTCTCTGTCACCTGCTTCTCAATGAGATATTTTCAAAGAGAGCATATACACCAAGCATTTAAAATTGTGTCCTTGATCCCAATTTTTTTTCTGATAGAACTTTGTTCGACCGTGATGTATCATTAGAATGAGAATATTTGTAGATTATTGATGCAAATTGCAAAACACCACGAAACATTTAAGTCGTCTTCGAATTACCCGAAGGAAGTCTTATTCGAAATCGCTACAAAATCAAGTTGAACTCCGAACACATGGCATTTTATGTTCATGTGATTATTGCATAAAAAGATAATTGACACGAATTACACGAATTAATTGAACTGAAGTATTCCCCCAAAATAATAGCTGACCTACACAATCAAGTTGTGCTTTCGCCGATTTTTGCTTCGGATAGTGGACCGCACTTGAAATACCTGACCGCTTATTTTATTTTTTATTTTCTGCTAGAAGTGTGGCGGTTAATCTTATTTTTTTGAGTGATGAAATGCGTTTTTTTCGATGTTTTTGAGCATTGATTTTTTGAATCTCTCTTGTTGTACATTGTTCCATAAAGTGTGTATTTATTTATTCTAAATTTGCGCTAATCACTAATTTAAAATTCCTTTTAGATTCAATAACGCCACTGATTTGAGTCACTTTCCGAAACTCTACACGAATCAGACAGTTTTTTTCCTATCGTCAACGGTATACTGGATAATAACAGACTTGAACCTGGAATGGATCAAGTCCACTGTCCGAGACAATTGGCATTTTTGTCCCGATTTTTTTTTTTCAGTTGCGGACGTATTCAGAAACGCGGAACTTGTTGACGGGAGTCATAGACTCTCCGTACACGTTTGAAACTATCAAGAAACTATTCCGGAAAACCTTTGCATGGCTGTATGTCAAAGACTGGATCGATCGAGTGGAGCATTTTGTGTCGACAGTGTCGACGACCAGCAGTCTTGGTTCGTCACATGAAACCCTTGGGGATGACGGGTTCAGCACGGCTGAAACTGCAATAATTCCTGAGGCAAATGAGCACCCAGCATTTATTGATGCTGATGCAGAGGGTATTCAACCATCATCTGCTGCTGCTGCTGTCAATGAAAAGGTTTGTTTCAGTTGAACATCCCTATCAGTCAAATACGGCACCTTCAAATGTAGAATTTTTTCAAGTCCACTGTCTGAATTCCTTTGGGAACAATTTAATGAGAACCTCCATGACTATAGAAGGATTTCCCCTTCGAACCTGCATTAATCGAATTTTCCTGAGGAATTTTGGCGATGATTTTATTGACGTGGGAAAGATTAAATCAATTAAATGTAAACATGTGTTTTGAAGGGAATTGAAATAAGGCTGACTTGGCGAATAAACCCTTGCCTAACCCTAAATAAACCCTTGTTCAACATCATCATGTCAACTTATTCAGGAAGTAATTTAAAGCCCAGAAAATAATAAATTACTGTAGGTTATATGATTATTTTTGCTAAANTTTTGCTGTCTGAACCTTGAAATGTTGATTGTTTGGAGCTCAGATGCATGTTGATGGAAATCATTCCACTTCGAACATTTCGGATTAGTATTTATACTGAGGATTCTTCTATTTTATTCTGCTTCTTTTTTTTCCTTCAGGTTGATGCTGAAAGATTAGGGGATACTGATGTAGGTTTCACTACTGTCACTGACCCAATACAACAGTGGGCTACTCGTCGGGTCAGACACTTCACCTCGGCTAGCAATTACCAACTCCAAGAAGCTGCTGCTGAGTGCAGGTATGATAAACTCGATCGAACAGAAAGTCGTAAAATTCCATAGCAATCGAATTTCTGACGCAATTGTATGTATGGTATACAGTGGTGTTGGTTTTTTTAGTTGCGAAAAAGTAAGCTGATGAAGCATAAATTCATATTACGATTGTTGAGCATAATCCAAGCGACTTCAGAATTTAATATTCTCACCAAATCATTCGTTTTAAAACTCCCTGGGAATTGGTGACGATGAAAGCCCAAACACAAGTTGGAATCCCACATTTTCGAGCTAAAAAAACATGATGAAATTATTTTGATACAATATATTTTGATACTATACATTTTATTTATAGACCTGCTGGAAGTGCCACAAATGGAGAAGATGAAGAAGCAAATCGTGACGCATCCCAAAATGTATCAACAGTTATCCTCGTGAGAGAAGAAAGTCAGGACATGGACAATTCTTTGGATCGGGAGCAAACATCAGCAAATAAACGAAAAACCAGAGACTTGGACTCAGAAGAGGAAGACTGGGTAATAAATTCAGAAAATTTTATACAGTACTTCAAATCATCAGGAAATTTTTCAGAGAATCTATAAAAATAATGCATGAAAACTAAGTATAGCTTGATGGATCAGAAATTTGTTCATTGTAACCACACTGCTATGGTTTTTCAAGAAAATATGTTTGACTTCAGCTGACTTTATACATCTAATACCCACTTCGCAATTTTGTTCATACAGTACTTGTACCGATCTTTTAGTAGACAAGGGTGTATGCATACGAAAAGTGTCAGATTATTTTCTAATTTGAAATAGTCAGCCATTAACCAAAGCACAACTTGGAAATCTGCTGAGGAAGAAGGTTATCATTTTCACAGAGGCCTCTATGCATAGGAATTTCATTGAAAAAACTTTTCTTCAGCGAGTTTTTTACAGAATTTTGCATAAAAAAAGTTCATGTAATTTCTTATTCAATGTGAATGCAGCTAACAACTGAAGTAGATGCAAAACTTTGGGTGGATTTACCAGCACAAATTTGTGAATGAGTCTACGTAACTCAAGTTGAAGGTCTGGAGCAGATTTATATTGCATGCATGCTATACAGACAATTCCCATTAAACGTCCTTAACTTGTGCAGTTGTGCAACACCGGTAGGTATGTTATCGACAAAAAGAATGTTAGACGAATTTGCTTTACCTATCGGTTTACATGTTAAAAATTTGAATTTCACTGAAGTATGTTAAACAGATTTGGTTCGTTAGACAGGATGAAAAACTGCATCCAGAGTTGGTACGTTAAACAAAAATCCATTAGCCTGGAGGTATGTTAGATAGGGGTTGACTGTACAGTTGACCGCCGCACAATGGACCTCCAGTGCAACAGATTTTTGCACAATGGACCACCTTTGAAGGTGGTTTTGCCTCGCATACAATTTGCTAAATTGATGGTATAGAGATTTAAAATTTCAATATTTTTTATGCAGGTGAACCTCAATAACTTGAACCTCCCTAAATCAAATACCTCCCAAATCAATTTTTTTTTCAGGTCCCCATCTGAATCCCCTTAGAAACAATACATTGAAAACCTCCCTACGTCAAAAGCTTTTACCCAGCAGCAGAAACCTCCATAGGTCAAATTTTCTGTGGCCTGTTGGCCATTATTTTCTTGACCAAAGAAAAAAAATTCACGTGTCTCAAAGGAAGTGAAAGACTTTATTGGGCAAATGAACCCCTGTCTCCAAGTTCAGCAGCCTTTCAACCCATTTAACCCTTCCGCAGCAATGGGTTCTTTCTCATTGTGGGGCAAAGTACAGATTTTCTCAGACTGTCCCAGGCTTACATTTTGTTGAAGGCCATGACAGCCAAGCCAAGTGGCCTAGGGCAAAGTTGGACTTTGTCCAGCAAAAATGTGTTGTTGTGA
>CAJPEX010006604.1:0-12139 GCA_905338405.1 Notodromas monacha | reverse complement strand
CCTCCAAGCATACTGTATATTATTCAGAAATCGGAGACCAGTAAAACCAACATTTGGAAGTACAGTACTGCAATTGGGTAATGAAGGTCCAATTTGAAGCCAAAAATCATTCATTAATCCAACGGCAGTTCGTATCATTGATATTTTGTTTTTGAGAACAGGGAAGGGAAGAAAAAGTAAATATTTATAGCAGTTGTGCGGTTTCACTTTTTGAGATGTATTTTCTTTTCTTTTAATATCCATGTACAGCTTGTTTCTCTATTTTCCATTCTCATGTGAAGAATGTATTTGGATGAATGTGGGTGGGGAGGGTAGGGGGCTTGGATGTGGAAACATTGTTTGAACCTTGTGAACGCTGACTAGCGGAAAATTAAGCTTGCTGTTCAATTTAATTCAATTCAAGGGAACAACAACGATAAAAAAACCAAGAAACAGATACATGTATGAGAAAATGTAAGGTACAAACAATGCTTCGGTCATGAAGGTGGACTCTCCCTCTCTACAACGATCTTGTCTACGACGATTTTCTCGGTAAAGCGAACTTTTTTTGGTCGTCCCTTAGGGTTCTCTCTCCATTTCATAGGGGGTTTCTACAACAAAATTGTCTCAACAACGAAAGAGATTAATTTGACCTTTGAATTTCGTTGTAGAAAGCATTACTGATCATTATTTGGCGTTGCTGTTGCTGTACCAGTGGAATCCAAAATTTTAATAATACGTACAGATGGACTCCTTTTACAACAAGCTGCTTTTTTTTATTGTGGGAACATCGTATTTCATCGTAGAGGGAGTTCATCTGCATTATTAAATCCTGGATTCCACTGGTACATGAACAGCAATGCCACATGATGAAGTATAATTATTTAGCAAAAAGTTCCTTGTCTTCCTATCAATAATGGGAGTCTTGATCAACTTCGAAGTTTCCTAAAATGACATTGCGAAATATTCAGAAGATAATAGGCCAGACCTGCACCCAGAAAGTGCGTCCAAAAACGTAGGCGCGGCATACATTAAAAGTGTTGAATTCGCGTCCATCATATTTTGCGTGCGGATTATATCCGAGGTCATTAAATTTAAAAAAATGACACTTTCTGCAGGAAATAAGCACGTTTCCCTGCACAATACGCCACATTTTCATCTGCTCAAATTTTTAGTGACATGTTCCCCCTCCTTAAATCACAGATAAAAATCGGATTCCGGCCTACAGGATAATCTCACGCACAAGGCATCCTAGCACATCCTGTTTGCGCGAAAAAAAAGTATGTCATGTCCAACCCTATAAACGCGCACTCCATAAAAAAAAAACTTTTTTCATCACTCACCTCGAACTGTATTCTTTCTAGGTCCCAACACCCCCACCTTGTTGTGATCTTTCTTCCGATTTGCCCCCTTTTTCATCTTCCTCTCTGATCCGGCACGTGGAAAAGTCGGAGTCGCTTCATAATTATAAAAGGCTGCGCAACCAAGGCTCCCGTTGTAAAGCGCTCTCATTAAAAGCCGGCGGCCAAACTGAGCTGCCTCTAACGTCGAATTAGAGGTGACTACCCCGCGATGATGTTGCTTTTCCGGGACACAAACACACCCATCCCCCCCCCCCCCCCCGAGTTTCCTAGTAACGGTGGCTTTTAGCGGAAGATCTCGTTAAAAAGATCCCCCTTTTTGTCCGCCTCCTCTTTCGCCGCCACGGATCGTGATGGATCGCGCGAATTTAATCCGGGAAAATGTTCGCGCGCGTCGAGGAGCTCTGGGGAATTTTAGCTGTCCGCGCGTCACACGCAGGGCAGGACAATACACACACACACAGACATGCAATACGAAGTCGACGGATAGAAAACGGACTTGCCCTTTGGCTATCCCATCACCACCTACACTCCTGACAAAGGTGTCGAACGTAAAAACGACAGAAGTTATTCGACCGCGTAACTGAGCGCCGGTGAGAAAACGGATTCACACAACAGAGGAAAAGGTTTCTACGAGTGAAAATGATACGAGGGAGTCTAAAACATGTTCTCGGAATCGACACGACGTATGATTGAGTTGCAAATAATAATTATTTAAAAAAAAATTTTGGGCACAAGCAAAAAATAAAGATAAAATCAGCCCTGTTCGACATATTTTGTGAATTTGTTGTTGTGGCAAAAGTCATCCTGGCAGAATTCTGCTCTTCACTTGAGAGATGAGACTCTCTTTTCCTTTGAACGGATTGATTTCGGGGTGACTTTCGCCAAAATTTTCCAGAAAATACTTCATGTCGAACAGGGTTGATTTTTTTCTCGTGTCTGAACAATACTTGTTGGAAAAAACGAGCTAAAAAAAATCCCCATGCTGACTATAAGAAAATAATAATCCTGATGAAAGCCTAACACCTTTTAAATACCAATAACATAACAGTATTTTCCATTTCGAGCTTCAAGTGAAAAGAAAACACCGCGGTTTTAGTAGAAACGATGAACGTTTGTAAAAATAATTATGGTGCTCTCGCCCTTCCTTTGTTCAGTCATTCTCGATTTTTTCAAAATTGTTCATGCAATTCTCGGTAGATTAAAAAACGAATAATTTCTCAGCCGATGCTGTAATTTATAAGCACTCTGCTGCAAATGGAGGGAAGACAGTTTATGGTAGGATTAAACCCGGTAGTGGCACTTAATTTTGATAAAAGGTCCATTTTATAAAATTTTTAAACGTTCGTCAGCTTCTACTAAACGTAAAAAGGTCATAACTGTTTTAAAGATTTAGTTTTATTAGGTTATTTTATGTTTAAAATCATGTTTGAAAAACTGTTATTCGTCTCAACAAAAACTTTTCGTGAGAGATGCGGAATTTTAAAATTTCTCAGAATGAATTTCGAATGACCAAGATTGTGCACAGGCCAGGGTTGCACGTGATTATTATTCAAAAAAGAGCTTACTACTCTTCCATTGATTTCAAAGCGGGATTCGTAATCTGAAGCTTGTGTGTACGAAGAGTTTTCTTTAAAATTCATTGTGAAGTGCTCATACTCATCTCGGCGTCATCATAATCATTTCACGCGAACCCAGATAAAGCTTCACACATCAAATGTGACCAAAGAAATGAAAACTGATAGCAGAAGGTAATACATTTTTAGACGAGTGATCCCAGGCAGTTCCCCGTGATCCTCGGTTAACGTAATTACAATCTAGTCGAGGAGCGCACGAAAAGCCTAGCACGTCTGTACATTTTATCCGACGGGCTAGACTAATACGATGCAGTAGTCTCATTCACTGCACAAGTCTGCTATAAGAAATTAGATTCAGAAAATATTACGCGTCACGAAGTTTGACAGCTTGTCCAGGACATGCGAGACTAGATCAGAACTCGTTCGCACGGACAATCTTAAACTAATTTGTAAAACAAGGTAAGGTGTCGGATCGACTTAAGATTGTTGGACAAGTACAGAACTATTTTGATGGATTGTTCCGAGACTTTAGCGTGCATCTGATTATAAAGTTGAGTTTAAGGCAGCATTCTTTCTTAGTGTGGATTCGATCGATTCCAGTCCGAGTTTGACTTCATGACCTCCGTCAGAACTCTCGAAACCAGTGTAGATAATATTTTCATGGGAAACTGGTCAATAAACTGAAACAATGCAAACTGATCTCGATCATCCATAGCCAAAATATAAATCACACGTCCAAAACCAGTATCCTTGCAGTATGCGTCACAAACTGGATTTCTCATGATCATAATTTGTTTTCTGGCAAGTTTTCCTTTCGAATTACTAAATCGCGTTGATCTGAATTTATCTAGATGACCTTAATTAACCTCCGGATCTTTGCGATAGAAAAATTGCAGAGATTATCAAAAAACGAGATTCTCAATAAATGAGAAGGAAAGTATTGTTGATCGACACATCGTTCCATGTATCCCACAGCGAATTACAGTTCAACATAGATACATCGTAACTTTTCACGTCAAATATCTCCTGCTGTCCGATTTTTTCAAGTCCCCGTCTTGAATTACCTTAAAAATAATGCATTAAAAATCTACCTTGCTCAAAGGCTCCCCCACTCGAATTTTCATTACTCGAACTTTCTGACGACAGGTTTGCTATTATTTTATTGACACCGGAAAGAGAATAGCAATAAAAAACGTAACTTGATGTGCTTTGAGAGGAAGTGAAAGACGAATTGGTCGAATGGAACCCTTCCTCCAAGTTCAGCATCCTGTCGACTTATTCAACAAGCAATTTAAGCCCAAAACCACCTTCAGAATTTTATAATACTGTACATATACTTCTTTCACATCCCGAACAAAAAGGTTTCGTTTCCCTCAATTGAAAACCACCCTGCCTCGATTTTTCTCATGCTGATCCCTTGAAGTACGAATTCAAGAGGCTCAATTACGGTACATCTTAGGTCAAACAATTCTTACTAACTGTCAAGACAATGAGCCAAAAATATTTCCTTCAGAATAAACGTGGTCACTTGAAAAACTGAATTCATTACAGTAGATTTCGGGGAATACATTGAAACATTTAAAATCAATGTACTGTATTTACTTGACCACTGGCTTAGAACGGGATACGAACAAATAAACTCCGGACAGGGCTTACATCAATTGACTCACTCGCTAACTTTCATCTTCATTATCCAAATCTCGAGACAAACACTTAAATCTGAAACCTTCCAAGCAAAAAAAAAAAAGTGAGATAAAGTCACAAAATATCCCATGCATACCGCATATGGCCGCACAAATTTCCCAGATATCCCCGCCCCCAAAAAAATAAACCTAACCCATTGAACCGTTTCCCCGCTCAAGCCATCCCAGAACGACACAACTGGAAAAAACTACAAAATAAAACGAAAATGTGGGAAATATCCCCGAAAAAATATATAAAAAAATCGCAGCATTCCCCCCAGCAAACCTGCTCGGCATGCTTTGTCACAGCGGTCCCACGAGACAGTAGCGAACACCGCTCGGGGCGGCTCAGATGCGCGTCATCCCTAATGGCCTGCAAACTAGGGGCCGCTTCTTTGGTTCCCCTCAAGGGAAATACTCCACGACGATCTTAGAAAATACAGTACAGTACTGTATATATACTGTACATAAAAATAAAAGAAAAATCTCAGTACTGTACTCGGGTCAAGAGTGAAGGAATACCGTACATCCCAAACAGCACCCCGTTTCTCAAATCCGTTCTGGAACGAGAACAACACCATCTCTGTAGCAAGAGCGGACAATAATCTCTGGAGCAACTTGACTTCGCGGCGTTTGCAATGATTGGAAAAAAACGCTCAGTTTACAGAAACGAATACAAATATTATTCAAAATAAACAGCTACAGAGACGAATACAGTACAGCACAGATATGATTCAAAATAAAATTTTCAACATAGATCGAGGAACTACAGATCACCCAATGGACTCTACTTCAGGCCACAAAAAAAGTGAGCTTCGCCGTATCATGAAAGCGTCTTCCGTATAATGTTTTCGACATTGTATTCACGTTTTCCTAGAATTTGCACCCTTTTTTTGATGGTCGTATCAACTTGAGAATGTCTACACGCATGCATATTCATTTGTCATGCACAAATGAATATGCAACTATAAAGCACATTGAATCAATCGACAATATTAATCCGTGTGTTGAATCCTGTATTGTACTAAACGCCCCGAAAAGAAGAATACAATTTGTTTTTGGACGAAATGGGGAAATTTTTTACCTCGCGAAATTCAATAACATTTTTATTTAAGATTTGCAAGGATCCTTGACGATCTTGTGATTCAGTTTTCATTCATTCAAGACGGTTGAAAATATTTTTCATCGTTTTCGACATTATACAAAAATTTGTTCGCACAGTACTGAATAAAAGCATTTCGAGAATAATAATTCCAAAAATTATGCAGAAGCACATTTTGTTCAAATTATTTTCACCAAGAATTCAAGCTCGTAACTTCTTTCCATCGAGTTCAGACGTCGTAACTGAAGGGAGAACCTCAAAAAAAAACGGATCCACGTCTCGTTCAGAATTTTGTGTCTCTACTTTTTCAAAATTCAGAATATCTTGCAAATAGATGAACTCGACGTTGCGTCAAAACGAAACGGGCTCTTTTCAAGTCACGTAATACTGTACAGCAGCACAGAAGGAATCGTAAAAGTACCGAAACGTCGGAAGCATGAGACCTTGAACATGAATTATCTCCATTAGGAGACAAAGGCAGACTACAGTAACTGAATCAAAAACGCTCACAAGAAACTGGCCAACAACTTGTTCGTTCCAACAACAAATAAAGCGCTTTCCGGATACATTTTGCGACAAGAATAAAAACTCGACCAGATCACCAAGAAATGGATCAACGGCAAAGCGTCGGTCTTTCCATGGAGACTCAGTATTTCTTTCACAAAAAAAATATCTAGCTACCATACTATGTCGTATAATTGCATTGCTTTTCGGCTGACACAAAAATTAGTTACTTTTTAGTAACATAAAATTACAGCATACAGGATAATGTTACATGTAAAGTAACTGAAAAGTTGGCGTCCTTGAATAATCAATTTTTTCTCCTTGTAGGGCAGCGAAAAAATGAACTGAACTTGAAACGTTAATGAAAAACAGGCCAAATATTCGTTCCTTCCAGTAGGACCAGTCAGGATACTTCTTGTCACAAAAAACCTCGACATTCTTTGACTTAATTTCATGGGAGGAATATTGCCTTTGATGTCAAGTACAGTACCACAAAATAAAAATAAAAATTCGGTGCGAAAGACGGAGTAATGAAAAATCAACAATCTTGTATCTTGTTCAAGGACGTGAAAAGAGAATGAAATAATTTCAAGTAGGTTACCCCAGAAGACATTTGGACAGCTCATTTTTATTTAGGTACGGTACTGTATTGTACATGCATATCACTATATTGCATACTACAGTATTACGCTGCACTCTGAATTTGTACATAAGACACACTTTCACTGAACAATTCGGAATAAGCAATAACGGGAAGAAATTGCAAATTTTGAAGAGAAAATTCCAGCCCATTGATACATCAAGGCAGGAATAGCATTCGGTCCGTTAACTAATTACCAACAGAATCTTACCCAGTAAATTTTTTTTCTCTTTTGAATAGCAGCTTATCAATCGAATACCGCCGGATTTTTCTACAGTGAACAGCATCAAATCTCAAGAAGCGGTTTTCTGCATCTTCCAGTAATAGTATTCAAGTATGCAGATATACGAGATATTATCGAGAACATTCAAGGCTAATGTTCCCTAACCTTTTTGGGCCGACGGACCGGCAAGTTTCCACAACATTTTTCGCCAACCCGCAAATCCAAAAAAAATTTCTGCGGACCGGCGAAGTTTCATAACATTTTGGCAGACCAAAAAAGTTTTGCTTGAAAGACTGGCAGGTAATTAAAAGTTTCTACTTTTTCGCAAAAATTAAGTTAAGCACCACTGAAGCAGCTGGAGCTGAATGTCTTCAAAGCAGGTGGTCTTGAAGAAAGGTTTCTTCGAATGAAAAATTGAAATAATTTACTTTAGCATGTGAAAATTCGTCTAATGCGTTATTGGGGGAAAATCAAACTTTTACTTTCCATCAGATACGAGGGGGTTACACATTTTCCCACGGACGTGTTTCCGCGCGGACTCCTTTCAGCATGCAAGGGGTAACATGGTTCCGCGCGGAATCGTGTCGATGCGGATTTGAAATGATCTGCACACCAGGGATTTTTTTGAACATTTTTCTCATGTTCACTAGTTCATAGCGTATAGGCAGACACCTTCTCACCACTAATTTGTACACACTTATCAGCCCTTTTGATACATGTGTTGAGACAATCGTTGAAGTGCTTATTTGTCAAATTTTGAACCTCCCACAGAACAGCTACAACAAGCTTATCCCTGGTTTTGAAGTGTCGGCCTCTCTCGTAAAGGCTTCATCAGCTTGGGAAAGAGCCAAAAGTCAGAGTGGGCCAGGTGAGTGGAGTAGGGTGATGGTGACAAGACATTCAGGCCCGATTTCTCTGGGCAACGAACGGTGGACTTCCTGTAGTGGGCTGGGGGCATTGTCATGGTGGAACCACTGCTTCTGTTCCATCGACACATGGATCGAAAGGGCTGAAATTGTGAGTGAATTGGCTGCGGTTACACTGAAAAACTGTCTGCCTAGCATCTGAGATACCGGTGAACATGCGAAAAATAAAATCCCTGGTGCTAAGATAATTTCAAATCCACATCGACACGATTCCGCGCGGAACCACGTTAAACCTTGTATGTTGAAAGGAGTCCGCGCGGAAACAAGTCCGCGGGGAAATGTGTAACCCCTCGTAGTTCCAACTGCCATTATATTTCCGAAATTTTAGATCAAAATAACATACAACATTTCTACTTGCGATAAACTTATTATGCTAAACATTTTTCCGGGAACCGGCAAAACCCTTCCACGGACCGCTGTCAGTCCGCCTACCAAGGGTTGGGGAATACTGTACAGGCGAACCTCCATAACTCGAACCTCCCCAAGTCAAATGCCCCCCTAAATCGAATTTTTTCAGAACCCCATCTGAATCCTCTAAAAAAAAGATTAAAAACCTCCCTAAGTCAAAAGCTTTTCCCCTCAAACCTCCATAAGTCAAATTTTCTGTGGCCTGTTGGCCATTATTTTTTTGACCCAAAAAAGAAAAAAAGCAATACAAACGGAAATGTATATGTTTTGAAGGAAGCAAAATACTTAATTGGGAAAATGAACCCCTGCCTCCAAGTTCAGCAGACTTTCAACTCATTTAAGAAGCCGTTCAAGCCCCAGAATAACACCGTTTACATTTTTTCCAAGTTTCTCAGAAAAAAGGGCTTTGTATTGTAGTTCCAACCTATAAAATTCAAAACCTCCCCAAGTCAAATTTTTTTGCAGGTCCCTTGAAATTCAACTTGAAGATGTTTGACTGTACTAGTACAGTACTGTATAAGCTACATTTTTCAACTCAGTGCGGCCTGTCTCCAGTACCTGCATCTTTTCAGCAGCGATTTCGGGGGTAAAAAAAAGAACCTTGGCCCGGAGTTGAGTAAAAATGGTAATCCGCTTTCTGCCTCAGGCCCTCTCTCACAGTCAGGTCCCATATCGCGTATTCAAATTTGATGACGCAGACACATACGCAAAGCAGATACAGTACAGCATTCCCAAGCATGACTCCGCAGGGACAAGTCCACCGAATTCCAACTTCTCCATCGCGTTAATTGTCACAGTCCCAGTAAGAGAAGAGCTACGAAGAAGCACACGACCGCCTTTCTCGTCATCGTCGACGCATACGAAGAGTACTACTAAAATTTCTGCGGTCTGCGGAAACTTCATTATGGAAAACTGAAACGACTTCACATCCGACGGATCCATTTATATATTTTTTATTTATTCAAACAATTATTTGAACACAGGAACTCATAACACATTCTTGCTTATCGGTGGTAAGGCAGTTATTGCGTTGTGGTTTCGTGAAAGGTGCTGAAGAAAATATTGCGAATCATTTTCTGTGACACGGATTTCTGTTCCATTTTGAAAATCAAAACTTTCATGGAATATACGAAAAGGAACTGCTAATAGCATTTTTCGAGAAGATCTTAATTAATTTATAATTATTTCTTGCGAACAATTGTGAAGAGAAAAAAAACTACAGGAACTTCGGCAATGCAATACCTGGCATTTTTTGGATGATGTTTTTGCATCCAAATTTTCCAACATGCATCAAAATAAAACTGAATTTAAGGAAAATGGAGCCATCTTTTGCTCCAGAAAAGATAAACATTTCAAATAGTAGAACCTTTTCGACAATGGTAACGTACTGTGCTTTCTTGAGTAACACGCACCCTCGTGTTAGAAATTTCCTTCGGAACATTTTGAAAGAAGGCAAACGGATATAACTAAAATAAATTAGTTGAAGAACGCACATCAATTTAACTCGGATGAAAATTTCATTAATTCTAGAACTCTACAATTGACATATAGTCAGAATCGTCGAAATAAGCCTCAACTCCCAATGTAATTTTAATGCATGAAATATGTTTATAAGCTACGATATCATGTAACATAAAATTCCTGGATTTTTGGGTACTGTGTATCTTTAGTATGGTGCATTCTAATAAGCCCATGAATCAGTTCAAATGAACACTAAGACATTACATTTTTTTAAATATGTCTCACGTCTTCCCAATTCGTTCGTCATCACGTGTATTTTTTAAAATGAGCATCGAATATTACAGGCGTTTACGTTGCTAATAATGTTCAAGTCAGAGAACTGTTTGCTGTAAAATTCAAAACGCGCAATAAAATTTTTGATCCATCATCTTCAGAAAGTATTTTTTACTCGCCAAAAAACGCACACCCCAACTTTTCTCAACAATTCTTGCAAGAAAAAAAAAAAAAGGTGCGCATGGTACAGCACTCGAGTACAGTACCACACCAGTACATACGCCCACAGCTCAACCGTGACAACAACTTCAGTACTGCCCCACGTGCAGTATCTACATCGTCGTGCTCATCCTCGCTCGATATCAACGCTGAACAATGCCGGCCACCATACGCCCCGTGATGAGCTACCATCAAAGGGAATGATCTTCGGTCTAGCCCGAGGTTTTCTCAGGGATCCACTCCCCTCCCCTCCCCTCCTTTACCCAAGAAACCCCCGGAATCGCCTCGTCGAGCGAGTTCAGAGAGACAAGAGGAAAAACACTCATATCCTTGCTCGTACATCCGTGGCTAATCGCGAGTGGGGTTTCTCCGTGGGTTAATCCGACGCGATTTCAGAGCGGGTCCTGAAGTCAAAGCCCAAATCCTCTCTACGTTTCACCAGGTTTAGGGTACAGAGCAGGAAGAGGTCAGTGTAACCTTCCTGAACTCGAGACACCGTGTTCCATTACGTTATTTGCATACGGAAAACGGAAGAGTAATTTGAGTCTGAGCACTGGAAAGTGGGGGAAATGTGACTCGCGGACCGAGAATACCCGTGGTTCAGGTTCGTCTTTCCGACGACATCGTCAAGAAACATCTAAATACAACAGCAATAAAATATTTATCAATACACACAAAAAAACACGTCAGCTAATGAATCGAATTCCGCACGAGTAAAATAGGAAAACAAAGCGTAACCATTTTTACAGATGCAATATACAGCTACAACTTCATTCACCCTTGATCAAGAATTTCTTCATTGTTGTTGGGAACCACGTCTTCACGACACGAGAAAAAGACGTAGTGCGGATTGAGAAAAGAGGAGAAATATTCAAATTTCGGATAGAGAAAAAACACAACATTCAGCCTTGGACTGGACCTGGGATTCTGGTGGAATTCCAAATTAGAGGCTCCGCTTTACTTTAAAATTCTCCAAACAATCTTTTAGGAAAACTCGAAAATAAATAATTGATCTCGGCAACCTCTCTCTCATAACCAATCTCCGAAAACAGTTCAGATCAAACTGATCAACAAGGTGCGCATACAAAAAACATTTTAATAAGGTATTCTAACGGCCTTTGTGAATCACTGGAAAATTTTTGAGGCCTTCGATTGGTAAAAAAAAAAAAAAAATTCAAATCAAAGACGTCCATGCGCCGGAAACTTGAAAATTTGGGCATGGGAAACCTTTCCCCGGTTTTCTATTTGGGTAGTGCTTTACATTTGATTAATTTCACCTCGATTAACGAGGACAGGCGTGAGTCCTCGAAGTGAATATATTATATATGTTCTGCATGGGAATTGATTTGAGCACATTGGACTGAAATTAACATTTTTCGAACACCGATCGATGGTTTATTCTTTGCTGAACCCAATAAATACGCAGGATATTAAATTTCAAGAATAGTTCGCTGCGTGTATATTTCAGTAAAGTACTTTAAATTATGTAATGCAGACTTCGGAAGTTTCCTGTTGTTTCGAGGCTTATTCCACGCTTGACTGAAGACTTATTTTTACACCAAAGATTTTCTGACAAAATGCGGAAGAGGAAGCAAAAAATGCTGGTGTCGGCTTTTTGGAATTTAAAACTCAGTTCTAGCAGTAATTAATGAAAAAACCAATTTAAAAATGTTCGCTCGGTCTTTTCGTTTCATCGACTGAGACTCATTTAGAACGAATGCGCTCAAGTGGAATGAATAAAAGCACTAACTTTTCCAAATGGGCAGTATTTATGCATTCAGCAC
>CAJPEX010006603.1:0-12144 GCA_905338405.1 Notodromas monacha | reverse complement strand
AGTAAAAATATATTTTGTTTGCCTTGATTGTTCAGAAAGCAAAACATTGCCTCCCTCAAGCGAAAAGCTAAATACATTTTATAAAATTATCTTTATTCACTATATTACTTTTTGCAGAATTGTGTGCTTGACACAATTTTAGATCACATTTTTTTCGGGAAATAAGCAGATACAAATTGTTCTTTCATGCTCTCCACAAAGGGATTGTGAATCTTCTTTCTAGGAATATTGAACTGTTCTAATAATTTGACCAGAAAAAATTTCCAGTGTTCAATCCACCTGAATAAAGCCAAATCCCCACTCACATCTTTAGATTCCCTTAAAATTTGACTGTGAGAGGTTCAACCGAATTGTTCAAAAAATTGGACTTTCCCTCATCTGTTCAGCCTACTTCCATAAAAAGATAAATTTTCAAAAAAAGTAAGGATTGGATATTTTTAAAACTTTGCCCAAAGAAGTATGTATTGAGAAAAAAATTATGAAGCGACATCAGTTCCTTCCCGAACACCTCTATACGGAATTCAAAAGCAGTCCCTTTTGTCCAAAATACGCACGTGGTAATTTATGCAAGCAAATATGGACATTCGGAATAAAGAACCACCCCTGGCAATTTGATATGTTTGGTCATTTTTTTAAGGATTGGTTTTGCTGCACAAAAGTGGGATGCCATTAAGGCTTAAAAGTCGAGAGGTCAAAGCGATTCCCGTCGAAAATGACCATGGATTCAGAAAAGGCGGATCCCCGAAAAAAGAACCCTTGGCAACCCACCAAAGCACCTTATTTGTGCCCGTGACCCAGTTCCCTTCACAAATTCCTTGACCAAACAAAAATGAATTCCCAAAGCACACAATTGCTGACGCATCCAAAAAACTATCCTGTCTATTTGTCCAAGTTACAAGAAGAAGAAAAAAACGCGTTGGAGGGATTTAAATCACTACCCTTGGAGAATTTCGTGGTGCATTTCTGTTGCTCCGCAACTAATGCACCCGAACTGAGTTCTTTCGAAGATTTTTTATTTTTTTACAAACTATTTTTATTTATTCATTCATTTATTTATTTACTCTTTGTTCCGAAGATGACGAAACGCGACGAGAATGTGCTCAGTCACGGATCTCGAAAAATCGCCTCTTCTTCACAGTCAGTTTATATGCTGTTGGGAAAACAAATACTTGAGTCAGTGGCGGAAAAACAACTTGTCTGAAAGCTACTTGACAGCATCTTCGAGTACCACATGGGAAAGATTATCAGTCTCGATCGAAACAAGCTTTTATTCAGATTTTCATGCGACGAAAATAAATAAAGCGACAAGAAAGCTTCTCATTCACGTCACAGTAATGTTTCCAACTCAGTTGCGCAATGATTTCCGCCGAAAAAAACGCAGTTTTTTTCGAATACTCTTTGATTTCGTCACGAAAATCGTTATAATTTAATATCACACTTTTCCTTACCCGATCTTAAGCACCAGCTTTTATGTCACACTACAATTTCACGGAGTCCCGTAAAATTTGCGGCGAAAAGTTCTAAAGAGATTACGCACTTTTGTGTTTCGATGATAGCATAGTAATAAAATCCTTTTCTTTCAGAATATCCCGAAGAGAGAGATTCCGTTAATACTGATTACCATTTTGAAATCCCGGATGATCATAATTTAGCCTCTTTGAAGCTTCTTCGAGACGAAAAGAAAATATAGCCTTTTTAACGCTTCAAAAATGGCCGATAAAACATGCAAATTTTTTAAAATAAAAGAGGATTAGCTCGATAATGTTATAAAAAAATTTATTATGGTGTATTCTACCTTCTGAGGCTTTTCATAGATTATTATTCCCCTTTTCAGTTGAGGGGATATTTTTTTATGGAAGGTAAATCCCAGGAATCAACTTCCTCTCCACAATTCCTATAGTCAGGAAGCTTGAAAAAAAAATTACGGGAAACTCATTTCAAAATATTTTTCAGGAATATTTTTTTTCGCGTAGAAGGTTAAAAAAAATGTTGCATCTCCGGGGATTTCGAAAGCATCTCCGGAAAAATCGTTGCGGTGAGACGGAAAATGAGAAGTTCATTCGTGAGAAATGTTCTCCGTTGACGATCGAGGCCCGAAGGCATTGCTCAATATCCCTTTTTTTTCTCGCTAAAATATGCAAGAATACGGGCTTCTTCATCAATTTGTGGCCGAGTCAGTACCGTTGTTTTCTTGGTTCCAGGTTTTTAACTAAATTTTCTATGGGGGCCGGGTTTATATTTTTGGGCATCTCATCTGACATTTGAATAAATCACCCGCAGGTGCGTGGTTTGCACAATACTTTGCGTTTCGTCGCGGACCCGATTCGACGCGGACAAACTGGCCTTTTTTTCTTTCTTTGAGGGAAACTGGCTCCTGGCCAAAAAATTTAATACTTTAAACATTCATTTTTGAAAAAAAAAGGCTTTTGAAAAAGAGGCGTTTTTTTTCGAAGCCGAAGAGAAAATGTCCAGGAACAAAACTCGTTTTCATGATGCCATGGAGGAAGATCTCAGCATCGGTGTAAAAAGCGGGAAAAAATCAGAATCTTCTGCTTTCGGAAAATTCACTTCAGAAAAATGAAAACTCTAAAACTTCCTTCGCATGTCCATCCTAGAGAAATTTTGATGCCTCAATCTATGGAGTAAATTGCAATGTAGAAAAAAAGCTGAAAACGCGGTTTTCTTCAATTCTTACTCGAAAAATGCTTTTCATGTTCGCTTATCTCAAAAGCAGAGTGATTTTCTAAAGATATGAATCATGAAGAGAGACTTTTTTTTTACGATTTTTACGGTTTCAACGTGGAAAAGACGTTCAGTTTATGACTTGAATTTCGATTTGCAGTGATCTTTATTTTATATTGTTTTCGAATTTTATTTTTTTTTTATTCGGAAGATTCCGAGACTTTTATCTGGTGAAGGCATTCCATTCAAGTAAAAATTTCATCATGTGGATTTAAAATTTTTTAATCATGACGTCATTTAATTTTCAGAAATGAAATAAGAGGTTTTCGTAATTTTTGTGACCGAATTTGCTGGAAATACAGTATATTCAATATTACTTAAAAAGAAACAATTTTGGATCTAACTTTTCTGACGACTTGTCTTTCAAGTACTCAAACTAATTTTCAGAACTTAAAACTGGAGGTTGATTTATCAATTATTAAAGTTTTAGAAAGAATTCAGGTTTTCCTCTCAGTGATTAAATACAATTCAAACTCTGATTTTTTCTATATACGATGAATTCCGTACAAGGAAAAATTGAAGCAATGAAAGAAATTTCTTAGAATTTACTGATTAAAAAACAGTCAATTTTCATCCAGCAAATGTAAAATTTTCAAAAAAAGTGAGGCTCAAGTCTGATCCTTATATAAAGGTCTTCGTGATTTCCGAAAGTTCAAGTCATCCTTATAAAATGAAAAACATGAGCAGAACATGTGACTGTTTAAAAATTAAAAATTTTCAAGATATATAAAAGCATGAATTTTGAATTTAATTGTAAGAGCCCTTTATATACGCTTTGAGCAGAAGAAAACTCACGGACAGAAAAAAAATTCCAACACTTTTGAGGGAATCAAAGTTTTGCAATCATATGAACAATTTCCAGTTGTCTCTGGCGGAATGAAATCTATTTTTCCCACTGATCGGGAAAATTGCGCAGAAAGAAATTTCACCCTCATCTCCATAAATACTGGTAACGCTTAATTTCCACGTTATGGAAGAAAGATTTTCTGGAAAGTATTTCAAACTCAAACATCAAAATTACGCCAGAAAAATACGTCTTTCTCAAGGTCAGTTGTATGACATTGAAAAAAAAAGAGACGAAGAAGCAGAATAAAATATGGCACGGATTCCCTGATCATCATACGTCTTATTGGAGGACGAGAAAAGATGACACACAAGCAAACCATCTGGCGTCAGGAACCCGAGCTTCTGCTCAAATTATCCCACAATTAGCATACAAAGAGAATCACTTTCGTCTGCAGCCTTGGGGCCCAAGAAAACCCATCAACTGGGTTCCAACTAATGCTTCGCAACAACCTCCAAAGCAGAGCCGACTCGATGTGCCACCCATCAAGAGAAAAATTAACCTAATTCGTCTCGTCTGCTCACTGATGATTATGTCAGTTGACTCGGCAACAAATCAATTTGTATGCAAAACACCTCAAATGTTACAAAAGACGCATTTCTCGGTGGAAATCAGGGTTCACTCTTTCTCTGTATTATGTTGTTTATTTTTTGATTGATTTAAAAGCTTTATTTGCCATTTTTCCTAGTAAAAAAATGATAATAATTCACGATATGGGTATTAGAAGAAAATACATGACAGTAGTACAAATGCATGAATGACGAATTGCCATTTTTGACGAAAAAACCACAGGCCATAATTGAGCACAAGTTAAAGCACAAGGTATATTTTTTCGAAAAATAATCTAAAAATTTCCCTCGCAATTCTTTTAATGGACGACCCTTGGGATAGAATTATTTTATTCCATTAATAGCAGTGCATGAAAATTTTTCTTAATTAGAATTATTATTTCATTTACTCCCGATTTCTGTGATATGACACATCAATAGAAATGCCTGAATATTTCAGGCAGAAGGGCAGCCTTGAAATATTTATTCCCAAAAATGAAAATCTGTAAAATTTTGGACAAAGTTTGGATGACTTCAGTTAAATCCGCGCGAGAAAGCACGTGCAAATATATCCATCGCATAAAGTTTAAATTACTGATATTGGTCTGATCAATTCATGAAAAAATCGTGAAATTTGGAATTATTGAAAAATTATTGAAGTAAGCTGAATTTTAATTTTTGATTGCTAGCTGACAGCTTTAATATTTTTGGGAGCTATTGTATTTATTTGAAAATTTGTTTTACATTCTCTCCCACGTCCCATTTGTTAATGAATATTGCTTTATGTAAAATCAAAATGGACATTGAATTGTTCATCATTAAACGCGTGTCATTCATAAAATATTCTCTGTTTTTCCAAGTTTTACAGCTTTTCAACGCACCCGTTAAAATGATGCTTTTTACATTGGTGAACAAATGTTAGAAATGCTCATGTTTCTTATAAACACTATGAAATGGAATACGATTCTTCATAAAAACTAAAACATGCGTTCAGAATTGATGGCATCTTTTCTCCGTGTATAATATTTTAATATTTTCGCTTTCCAGCAGTGCCAAAGATATTACAGTATAAATTGCAAGACCGCAAATGCAATCGTCAAACAGGTGCTGGGTGAAGAGAGCATCCGAGAGTAACCCGTCTTTGCCAATAATGCTGTCAAGATTCGTCAATTTATTTTTGTTTTTTTTGTGGTGGCGGTTCTTTTATAACCACGGGGTCAGAGGCATCTCATCTTTCCGCGGGTTGCGACCCCTAGGGGGCCTGATGATGACCCCGAGTGGGCTAACCTCTGGGTTCTTCCATGGTTCGATTGCTTCTAAAAAAAAGGGCACTCGGAAAGTTATTTATGAATCGCTGCATTAGTAAGGATTCTTTCCCCTTGAACGAAATGTGTCTGTCTCCCGGAATGTTGACTTTTTGTCGCATAGGTGTCGCCTGCACCTTGACACCTTTTACATAATTCTGGGGACCAGGAAAATTCTTTGCATATAGAAATTCATTATAGGGACCCTCTATAATAAGGGCAGAGACTGCAGAAAAAAATACTGTAGAAAGTTAGCATACCTGAATTGAGTTTGATTCATGTCTTCCGGCTTTTCCTGTGATTCTGGTGAAAAAAAGCTCAATGTTTTGGATATGATGGAAAAATTGCTTCCCTCATTTCCACTCATTTTAATGAATTCAAGACAAGGTGTACAATTCATGAATGAAGAAAATTACATTTGGACTATGTCAAGTTTAAAATTTTTTTACACTCTAAAAAAAACCAGAAGAATTTTTCCTCTTAAACTTCTTTCACCTGAAATTGAATGGATACTTTTGGATATTGATGGGAACAAATAAGAGGAAAAATCAATAAAAATTTAAATTGATGCTTTTCAAAAGAAAGTGAGCAATCAATTGTGCAAATTTACACTTACCTCCGAGTTCAGCATGCTGTCAATTCATTTATCTCGCAGTCCAAGTCCCAGAATATCACTATAATGTCATGTGAATTCTTCCTCTACCTCTGGCAACAAAAATAAAATCACGTTTCGATTACTCAAAAACGCCATGATTATTTTTGAGGGTCGTTGTGCGTTTACCTAAAAAAGTTTCGAATGTTCTTGATATGTAGAAGATCGTGTTTGAGATTTTGTTGAAAGCCCCTCGCTTATCCACGCAATACTTCAAACGGTCATTTCTCTGAGAGAAACCTGAAGCAACCATTCAGGTGTAGGTGGTGTTGATCTCTGATGAGACAATGAACATCATCAGAGGAAAAAAAAAACTAAATTGCAATATATTCGATATTCACCTAACATATTACATTGTACGCATTGAGTAATCGACTAATGTCCGTCTCGGGTAATAAAACTAACTTCGTGGCGACAAATGTTTTGCAACAATCTCTTCTCCTCTATTATTCAAAATTTCTTCTTGGCCCGGGCAAGGATATGATTTATTATCTGTTAAAATGGCGCGTTAATTTGTGAATTTAACACAGCTTTGCTCAGAAAAATTGCACAATTTTCCTCCGAGAAAGTAATTTTCAGGGGGTTTTAAAAACATATTCGACCGATCTGTTATTGTCATTCAACAGGACTTTTTTCAAAGTTAAGCGACCGATTGAAAATTAATTTCTGCTTCACACCACTTACATAATGATATAAGATTGATAAAAAAGATGAGAGATCGATGATGTTATCAGAAGAAGAAGTGGAAGTGAAGAAGCTATAAATTTCTCGCAAAAAGCAATCTTCCGCGTATTTCGGCGTCGATTTCGCACTAGAATGCAAAAAAACGCCTTTATGTCATTCGAAGAACCATATGTCATTTTATGCTAATATTTCACGCCGGGTTGCGAACCCAGGATTCATTGCAGGAGCCGCGGGGTGAAAGACGAACCCAGTGGCTTAATTGATGAGGCTCATCTCTCGGGCCAGTTCGTAAATCTTCCTGTCGGCGGGTTGTATAATCACTAGGTACTACACCAACATCCAGGAAGTACATATTCGTAGGTACGAAGCACCTATATGAATATATATCCAGGTGGGTTCTCTCTACAACGAAATTCAAGCGAACCAGACAAAATCGTTGTGGAAATAATTTTGTTGAGGAGAACCCAAACGCGTGGGGTCACAAAAAATAAATAGTTGTACAGAGAAATTCGCTGTAGACAAGATCTTTGTAGAAAGAGACCATCTGTATATTTACAGTATGTGTATTTTAGACACCATCCCTGATCCGAATTGCAATTCCCACAGTAATTAATCCATGGAACTTAATTTTAAATCTAGACATAAATGTATCTAGTAATCATCAAGAATTGTAAAATGAAGATTACGTCACATGAAGATTGAAAAATTGCGACAATACGATCCTACCCCTCAATTTTCAAGGCAGGCATAAAAATTGTAAATTTGACCAATTCTCGCATTTTTTCGCAATAAGTTTCAGAAAAATGCGTAAATTTCAAATATGAAGGCTCACGGATGGCTTTTATGTGAGATTTTCACGGAGGCGACAAAAATCATGGATTAAATTTTACCAATACAAGGGCATGAGAAGATATGAGTCGATTTCCGAGAAGGGGGGGGGGGGACACTGGAATTAAAAAATAAAATGAAAAGGACGAGGCGTGGTTGCGAAATGAGCCAGAAAAAATCCGGCTCATTTGCAGTTTGATTCGTTCGCATCTGCTCCCTGTTTAATTGACCGTTTCATGGGGAATGCACAGACGAAAAACACGGTCATTTTCAAGGCCATTGGTATCTTTATTTCATCGNGCCAGAAAAAATCCGGCTCATTTGCAGTTTGATTCGTTCGCATCTGCTCCCTGTTTAATTGACCGTTTCATGGGGAATGCACAGACGAAAAACACGGTCATTTTCAAGGCCATTGGTATCTTTATTTCATCGCTAGGGAGAGAGAGAAAAAAAGAGAAATATTTTTGCAATTGCGTCATTTCGAGCCGTGATGGAAATTATTGGTCAACAGGGTTTGCTGGAACATCCCTCTCAACGTTTCATGACCCATGACAGTTACGATCAGCAGCCGGAAAACTTATTTCAGCAGCACAAAAATCTCAAAAATGAAACAAATCAATTCCATTCACCAGTTAAAGGAAGTATAATCCCATTTTGATGGTGCTTTTTTATCACTTTGATTCAAGAAATGAAAAAGAACAGAATTTCAATGGGTTAAAATTTCCACATTGGAATGATTTAATTCTCAAACGACCCAAGCAACAAAATTTATAATTATCAGCTTTATTCGTGAATAACCAGAAAATAGCAGTCACCATAGATTTCCCGTTTGGAAGCATACGGAAAATGATATTTTTAAATGTGGAATTTTTCATTCACTTCAAACGAAGGTTTTCGAAATCAAGTATAGCTGAAAAATCCGGAAAATCTTCAGCGAACAACGACTTCCCGTCAGTATCAAATTTCCAACTCAACAATTATTCAGATGGAATTCAAGTTTTTCTCATACCGATACTTTTGAAAATCATTTGAAAATGGTTTTATTTCTGAAATTGAGAAATATTAGCCTTCTCTAATTTCAAAATATTGAAAATTTTGGCCGATAACACCTCAGATGGTAAAATAATAAAGTCATTTTTCAATTCAAAATGAGACCTTTTCAACAGTTATTCTCATTAAACTAATGATTGATTCTCAAGTTGGAATAATTTCTAAAAACAATTATTGATTCAAGCCCCTAAATTAAATGAATTCTAGGTTTTTCACTTGTCAAATTTATTTGCATTTCTTTTTCCTATACCAACAGCGGACTCATCCTCTGATTCAGAAAAAAATATAACGCTCTTCTCGTATTTTAGACAAAACTGTCAATCTCTGACCCTTAACAAATGAAGATGTATTTATAAATTTCGAGTGAATTGAAGTAAATTCAGATGCTCGTTGAAAATAAAAGAAAGCACGAAGCATTGACAAGGTTTACTTGGTAGGTCGTGAGCGAATGTGTTCGCCTCGTTTCAAGCATTTGAAATATCTTTCAAAGAAGACAAGTTCAAGTGAAAAATGCAGAAGAAAAAACAACATTAAAAAAATACACAATAAAAATACGCAATGGAAACAAAAGCACAGAAATAAGCACACGCAACATTTGGCCATGGAAGAGAAACACGGAGTTCTCGATTCGTGATGTCCGTCGCTTCGCATCCATCAACTCAGAGAAAAGATTTTCGATGTAAGTGTTTTCTTTCCAGCCAGCTAATTTTTTTTTGTTGGGAGGACTGGAAACTTACGATTGTATTTATATAAATAAATACCGTATTTATTTCTTTTTCATGTTTGACTGCTTGAAACAGTTCATGCGCATCGTCTTTCCGCAACGACCCTTTTATGGCCTCGTGATGGAGCTATTTGAACTATTTTGATTGCTTTGATGCTGTTTCATGGGTTCTATACAAGTAATTATTTCAGAAATGATATTTCTTCAGGTGGTGATAAAAATGAGGTGAACATATACTGCTTCTCAACCCGGTAATTACATCATTGATCGCCCCATCGCCCAATTATGTTGAAATACAAAAAAAAGCCGACCTGGTTGTTTTTTAAAAATTTTTTATTTGCAACGCTAGAAAATATAGCGGGTGAAAAATGTAACTCAGAGTTTTAAAATGTTGGGGAAACACGAATAAATTTATTTTCGAGCTTTTATTTTTGAACCCATCTAAAATAAATTTTTTGCATCGTTGCTTGAAATTTATTCAATGGATTATTATTTTCTAATGCTGTACTGTATCAATTCATTTTTGCTTTGCAAAAAGATTTCCTAACAAATTTTCCTATAATTTAGTTTTCCCCTTATTAATTGTTAGGGTTGATGTATGCTGATGAGAACCCTAATTAATTGAGACATCATTAGTATCGTAGAATTTTAAGAAACGATATAGTATAATATTCTAATATACCGTTTTTTCATTCATTTTAAAATTTATTTATAAACATTCCTTCAAAATTCTGGGATTTCGGAAATTTTGGGGATCAAAATACGTCACGATTCGTCTTTAATTCCCAAACTTCAATCAAAATCGTCTAGTAATTTATTGAAAACATCCATTGGGTAAAGGAATATTCAATTTATGCTCTAATCCTTTCCAAATAATTTTCGAAATTTGACGATGCTGAAGTTTTTGTGAGTTCTGTGCTGTGAAAAATTTATTTTCTCTTAATCAGACCTGAGATGATTGGGAAAATTTAGAGGAAGAAAAACTGCTATTTTGGAATCTTACGAATGGACATCTTTAGGAAACTTCAAGACAACGTGATTATTTTATTTTCTCTCATATTTTTNGGGGGGGGGGGGACACTGGAATTAAAAAATAAAATGAAAAGGACGAGGCGTGGTTGCGAAATGAGCCAGAAAAAATCCGGCTCATTTGCAGTTTGATTCGTTCGCATCTGCTCCCTGTTTAATTGACCGTTTCATGGGGAATGCACAGACGAAAAACACGGTCATTTTCAAGGCCATTGGTATCTTTATTTCATCGCTAGGGAGAGAGAGAAAAAAAGAGAAATATTTTTGCAATTGCGTCATTTCGAGCCGTGATGGAAATTATTGGTCAACAGGGTTTGCTGGAACATCCCTCTCAACGTTTCATGACCCATGACAGTTACGATCAGCAGCCGGAAAACTTATTTCAGCAGCACAAAAATCTCAAAAATGAAACAAATCAATTCCATTCACCAGTTAAAGGAAGTATAATCCCATTTTGATGGTGCTTTTTTATCACTTTGATTCAAGAAATGAAAAAGAACAGAATTTCAATGGGTTAAAATTTCCACATTGGAATGATTTAATTCTCAAACGACCCAAGCAACAAAATTTATAATTATCAGCTTTATTCGTGAATAACCAGAAAATAGCAGTCACCATAGATTTCCCGTTTGGAAGCATACGGAAAATGATATTTTTAAATGTGGAATTTTTCATTCACTTCAAACGAAGGTTTTCGAAATCAAGTATAGCTGAAAAATCCGGAAAATCTTCAGCGAACAACGACTTCCCGTCAGTATCAAATTTCCAACTCAACAATTATTCAGATGGAATTCAAGTTTTTCTCATACCGATACTTTTGAAAATCATTTGAAAATGGTTTTATTTCTGAAATTGAGAAATATTAGCCTTCTCTAATTTCAAAATATTGAAAATTTTGGCCGATAACACCTCAGATGGTAAAATAATAAAGTCATTTTTCAATTCAAAATGAGACCTTTTCAACAGTTATTCTCATTAAACTAATGATTGATTCTCAAGTTGGAATAATTTCTAAAAACAATTATTGATTCAAGCCCCTAAATTAAATGAATTCTAGGTTTTTCACTTGTCAAATTTATTTGCATTTCTTTTTCCTATACCAACAGCGGACTCATCCTCTGATTCAGAAAAAAATATAACGCTCTTCTCGTATTTTAGACAAAACTGTCAATCTCTGACCCTTAACAAATGAAGATGTATTTATAAATTTCGAGTGAATTGAAGTAAATTCAGATGCTCGTTGAAAATAAAAGAAAGCACGAAGCATTGACAAGGTTTACTTGGTAGGTCGTGAGCGAATGTGTTCGCCTCGTTTCAAGCATTTGAAATATCTTTCAAAGAAGACAAGTTCAAGTGAAAAATGCAGAAGAAAAAACAACATTAAAAAAATACACAATAAAAATACGCAATGGAAACAAAAGCACAGAAATAAGCACACGCAACATTTGGCCATGGAAGAGAAACACGGAGTTCTCGATTCGTGATGTCCGTCGCTTCGCATCCATCAACTCAGAGAAAAGATTTTCGATGTAAGTGTTTTCTTTCCAGCCAGCTAATTTTTTTTTGTTGGGAGGACTGGAAACTTACGATTGTATTTATATAAATAAATACCGTATTTATTTCTTTTTCATGTTTGACTGCTTGAAACAGTTCATGCGCATCGTCTTTCCGCAACGACCCTTTTATGGCCTCGTGATGGAGCTATTTGAACTATTTTGATTGCTTTGATGCTGTTTCAT
>CAJPEX010006602.1:0-12146 GCA_905338405.1 Notodromas monacha | reverse complement strand
AAATTCGCACGATAGGTACCGTAATATAGTCAAACGTATTCAAGTTGAACTTCAAGGGACCAGGAAAAAAACCAAGTGATGAAAGTTTTGAGTTAGGGAAACAAGCATTTGGGTGAGTGAAAATATAGAATTACTAGAAATTGTAACTGTTATTATTCTGGGCCCTCAGGTTCCTTCTTGAATGAGTCAAAAGGAGGCTGAACTTGGAGGAAAATGTGCATTTGCCCAATGCATCTTTCATTTCATTTCCAAAATGCATCAAATTATTGTTTATTCCTTTTCCTGTGTCAATGAAATAATAGCCAAAACGCCCCGGAAAATTCGAATTATGGAGATTTGAAAAGGAAAGGCTTTTAATGCATTGTTTGTAAGGAAATTCAGCCCTGGACTTTTATAAAATTCGATATAGGGAGGTATTCGATTTGGGGGAGGTTCGAGTTATGCAAGTTAAACTGTACTGTGCTGTGTTTTCAAAAGCTGGGGAGGAGTTGGCATCTATAAAGGACAAGTCAATCAAACAAGTTCCCTTGTGACAGAAAAATAAATATATCGAATCTCTGAGAATGCCTGGAGAAAACCAAAGGTTTGACGTGTCGATCAATCCGCAGAGGGACGGATTGGACGACGAACGAGAGGGACTCCGAAAGTAAGTGGTAAAAAAAATAAAATAAAGAAGAAAGGACTACTGTGTACGTAACAGCTTGTAAATCTTTCGTTCGAAATTGGAAGCTTTTTACCTGATCGATCTCGGCGACAAGTACCGTGATGAATGTTCCACCGAGTCCCTTGTTGAAGGTGATGAACGAGGTGACAGCAGCCCGTCACCCAATCTCGGAGACGAACGTCTTATGGAACCGATGCTCCGCTTCGGATTATTCTCTCTTGTTTATCCTCCCGAAATGAACTCGATCTAGCTTCCAGTCTTACGGAATCGGGGCTAGTTGCGAAGTTTCCTCGTAAATACCTTCTCTGCCACGTCTGCATGATGACCGAAATGACGAATGTGAGCAATTCATGCGAAATGGCTGCGCAGATTCTCATCTGTCTCGGAGAATTGCGGGTTGAAAGCATCGTTGAAGAATATGTTGCACAGTACACAGGTCTCGATTGGATGTCAAATTTCCAAATATATACAAAAGAATCGTGAATAAATCGGGACAGGCATCCGAAATCTGCTATTTTATTTTATTTACACAAGGAGTTTATTCAAAATTTAAATAAAAACACTTTTCATGGCAGGCATGACATGTCTGGATGAAGGTATTTTTCGAATTAGATGAGCGATTGAATTTGAGAAGATGTATGGCGAGCCGTAATTTTTGCTCGACAACACCTCGTTTCCTCTTAAATACAGCGACGAGTTTTTGATGCCTCCTTCTATCGAGACACTCTGTCCACTGACAATAGTGTCACATCTTGTTTGAAACAGTTTGTCCAGAAAATTGAGCAAATACGCCATTGGATATAAATACTGAACGTATCCAACTTCAGATGATAGCGAAATTATTTAATCAAGATTTCCGGCTCTTCTATCGTCATCAGCACGAGCGAGTGTGAGTTCGAAATGCTTTCAGCTATGACCGAGTAATCATATAAGATGAATTAATTGTAATGAGGTGTACAAAGGTTTCTTTGTACAGTACTTATCTCAATATTCTGGCTACCCAAAATAATATGGCACATGCTCCAGGGTGAATTTGCGTTTATTCCATGGACTACGGTTCCTTCCGATTAAAATACCTGTTGAGAGTCGATAAACTTGACGTTGTTACTTCATATTATTTCAAGCAAATTTTAATACACACTCGCTTCCCGGAAGGACTTGGCAATCTCGATGTGCGTATATCATGATGGATGAAAACCTCTTCAGATCCTCAAAAGTTCGACCAAGTTAATGTTTTATTTTCAGATGATGAATACGATATCTTGACATTTAAAAAATAACATGAGGAAAATAGCGGATACTATTTTTGGCTCTTTTGTTTTCCATGCGCCAGCTCGATATAAATGACCACTAATGCTTTTATAAGGGTGAGAAAAAAAAGTTTGTAGAATTTAAATATTTAGCCTTTCGTCCTAAGACTTGTGGTTCTAATCTAAGACGTTTTAAGAATGATGTTCTCAAGAAACCAGATGGTTCCCATATTTAAAAAAAATCATGAAACTCGTACTGCAATTGGGACTGTAAGCTGTATCATTTAATCACTCCATTGATGATTGATCGGATCTATGCAACAGTACATTCGAAATGAGCTCTGAATAGAACAAAGATTTCTTTATACAGTAGCTTCCAAATATAAGAGAGTCGACGCTTGAAATGATTATAGATGAAAGTAGGATACGCTTTTAGTTGCTAGACATTCACTGAAAGTACTCACAGACTCCCATATATATTTCTGGATGCCAGTGGTTAAAACAAATTAAATGCGAATCCTGTTGCTGTTTCAGAAAAAATGGATCTAATGTTCGGTTACGAAGACCTGTGAATTTCCAAGAGATAAAATCAATATATGTATTTTCACGCCAAATATCCTCTGTTCCACTCATGTTCTATAGAAGAACAAACCCGGAATTTCCGTCTATCATAATGCATTTCAGAATAAAAGCAGTACTGCAACTTCCTCGAAATATTGTATTTTTCTGCGTTTTAATTAGATTGAAATATGCCATGTGTACATTACTCAAAAGTTGGGAGAATGTTCGATGCAATCGAGTTATCACCACGTTCAGTACGTTTGTTGCTTCATTGTTTCAAAATGATATTCGAGACTTTGTTACTTCGTGACAAACCCGTGTGGATGCATAATAGTGACGATGGTGATGGCGTCTCTTGAAGAAAATTTATTCGCGCAATAAAAATGGCGACGGCGCCGGGACGCCGCCCAAGGAATCAGTACCTAGTACCGATTTGTTTCCGCGGTTCATTTTTTTTCTGGTGTCCGCTGAAAGAAGAAACATCTTTGTTTTCTGTGATTCTGAATAACCTACCATTACGAATATACGAGGTACCTGTCTTGACATTCTCCGCAGCAGAAGGTCAAGTTGATGCGCATGGCGATTGGTTTACGAAGTGGACAAATAGGGGCGCTTTTCGAAGACTCGTTGATCTATCACTGATTAAAGCTTAATTATTCCGTACCGGAGGTAGCAGGGTTCGATGTTTCCCATTCACGAGGCGCGGCCGAATCGAAACACAAGGCTCGTCTCAAGGAGAGCTTTGCCATCATCCGTCACTCGTCAAAGTCTTCATTCCAGCAACAATGCAGAACTGTGTTGTTTTAGGAAGCCTGAAACTTTTAGCTTTGTAAGGCGTGGGAATTTTTGCTCCAGCATACTCAAGAAATAACCAGTACGCCTGAATAACAAGTACTGTATCTGAAAAATTATTCCCCAAACCGACAAAATTTCCAAGTGCATGTTCGCGTTATGGTTGCTACCAACACTATAGAGCCTGCATAACATTTTTAATTGATTGAACAGCACTGTACAGTATTTCATTCGATAAGATTTTATTCCATCTTTGTTAGGGTATATTAAATAAAACGAATTCGAATTGACTACATTAATGCATTCTATGTTGAACTCAAGAAAGAATTTCGAATTATATTCAGACATGGTTGGTGAGTAAAGTTCAAAAATGGGGCCAACTCCGAAAAAAGTTTCTCAAATCACGGAAAATTCATATGCAGTACTGTATAGTAATATTCGGGAAATAAATTTTATTTTTATTGCGATAAAAAAGTAGTTTGAAGCGCAGCATGTTTCCCAAAAGTAGCGTTATATAAATATCGTACCGGGTATTGTCAAGTAATCCCGGATTTATTTTTTGAATTGTCTGAAGCAGAACTGTAGAAGTGCATGGTATTTTGTCCATCAATTCAATTCGAAAATTATCGATGAGTTGTCAAAAACCTTCCAGGGCTGAAAAGTGCTTCTTCAGAAAAGTGAATATGAATAAGAATTTTCCATCAATATTTTGTTTTACTTATGCACTTTGCGAGATGACTTTCGCGCATGACTTCATGCGCTTCGCGAAAGTTCAACGTGTCTTGAATCCATGAGGAAACCGACTGCATTTTATTGCTAGAGAAAACATCAAATCATTTTACGTTGTTCAACTTCTTTCCACGAGCTAGCATAAAAATTCTGATACACATATTACATAGATGCAAGCTAAATTTTTTGAGAATCTCGAAATCTTCAAGATCCTCAACTTGATTGAATATCGTATATAATGATGAACCAAATACTCTATTGTGAAACGTGCATGTGATTCATTGAATGTCCGAAATTGTATGTGTAATTTTAGAATATTATTAAATGATTTAAAATATAGAGGCTCAGAGAGTGAAACTTGAGGGAAGCATGCGTGAACATATACGTAAACATCTTACGATCAAGTATAAAACCATTCGGTTACAAAATCGTTTGACGGGTTTAGAGTTTGCACATGTTATTTACTCATCTGCTTTTTCAAGTATTGCTTTTAGATTTGTTTTCATGGTCGTTTGCATAGGACGGGAGATTAGTAAATGAAACTACGCGAGAATGCTTCGGATGATTAATTCATACTTGGAACTACTTATTGAATAGGGCCTGTATATTATAATGGTTTGGAAACCCTGATAAAACCATAAACCTAAAGATAGAGGATAGCACATTTTTTGAAAGCCATCTTTCGTTACTGTGGCGGATGCAGTGGACTTGAAGATCAGCGATGTGCAACTCAATCGCTAAAATTGTTGCAGCATTCATCGACGCAACGCATTTTCATGAGGTACACATTTTTTTTTATTCACGTTGAGAAAACAGGGTACAGCTGTACGATGCCAGGGGAAAATAATACGAAAAAGGATTACGCCTAATAATAAAAATATTCTGGAAGCACTTGGGAGACGACGATTGCCTTCGCGTCGCGTCACTGGCGGATCAACGGATTGGATCTCGGCGACGTTTGAATGTCGAGCTGCTCGCCGACATCCAGCCTGATAAAGTTTTGGAATACATTTTTGAACAGCCCCCCGTTGAGTTCATAATATAAAGTTAACGGCTCGATTTCAGCGTCAACATTGCTCTGTGAGAATTAAAACTTCTCTCCTTCATCTCGTTTTGATAGGCAGTGACAAACGAGCCGACCTTCAGACACTGTTTGTTGATTGGAAATAATTAAGTTTATTGACTGACGGCGGATCATTCAAGCATCATGTTTCCGGCGCGGGTTTCCAAACCGGAAAACCGATTCCTTCACTTCAGTATGTTCTTAGCTGAGCCTAATTAACTTCTCGTTATAGTTGGAACATTTTTGATGATTTGAGGGAGTTCTGAATTTTGGGCACGGAATTTTGACCGAGGGCATCATCAACGTACTGCAGGGGGGAGGGGGGATATTTGCGATTATCGGAACTGAAGAATGCATCAGATATACATCTTATAGTCTGCACAAACACGTGATTATAGCATTTAGACGAATTCCACTTCTTTCAGAGGTGGAAAAAGCTTCAATAGGGACCCTCATGCACGAGGGTTTTTTTTTACTACATACTTTTTGTCGTCTGATTGTAGTCTTCGCATTTTGTGGAGGCTCGTTGACTGATAGACGATGTTTAAAATGGGATATTTGATCATTATTTCCTTGCCTAAATTCTAAGTTTTTTTGAATCTAGATTCGAAAAAGAAGAAAAAAAAAAGATACTGTAGTTGAAAGTGCACCTCAGCCTTGTGCATAAATAAGATTGACCGTATCTGTATGCTGTTGTGACCATTTTCTCCCAAGTATTCGAAAAAAATCTTGTAAGTGCCGCAGATCTGTGAGGTATGAAAATTTATATTCTTGAATCTTGATAACTTTTGCATCAGAGAGGCTGAACTTCGCTTTTGTCAAAGGATTTAAGAGCAACTAAATTTGTCCTCATCAATCTAATAAATATTTTGCTTAAAAATCCAAGTTTTGTCATTGATCTCACAGATGTTTGAAGGTTTGTATGACTCAAAAAATTGACATCTGAAAGATCTAATTTTGAACCATGCCTTGTACTTCATGTGAGGATCAAACCTTCAATCAATTTTTTCAATTTTGCAAATAATGTTGAGCTGTATTAAAAGTAAATTTAATGTGATATTAGAGGTAAATTTAATGTGATATTGAAGGTAAATTTAATGTGATGCTAAAGATCAGTTTAATGTGATATTAAAGATAATTTGATTTTATGATTTAAAAAGATAATTTAATGTGATATCCTAGAATGATTTTGGTACGGAGATGCATGTGTAACTGATTATAGGCGTTGAAATTCCCTGTTATGGAGGTTCCTTGGACGAAGAACGGATGAAAAAATAGTAAAATCCCTGTTGTTCGTTGATTCCATGACGATCCTGTGGTTTTTCGATGAAATATAGCACTCTCTTCAGCGAGAAAAATGACTGAATGAGTGTCCGTGCCAAACCAGTCATAATTTACCCCCACCGCCCTTCTCTATCCTTCTTTGTCGGACTGCTGAGAGGCTTCAGAGACATCCTGAACCTTGTGCTTGCGGGATATAGGAGCAGGCGAAGACGAGGCAATTAAACGGGGTATTGTGGGGCAGCTGTTGCCTGGTTCCCCGCGTTTTGACTAATGAGTCGTTTAGAAGAAGAACTCGCACAGCGGGTCTCGGTGGGTCGGTGATGGATGCCATCCTTCCCAAGCCGGAGCCAATTAGTCGCGTGAAGCACGTACTCGCCGTTCAGCAGCTGCAGCATACCATCTACTGTACTTCAGAGCCTCCTTTTCTGCCGCCCGGTTGCTGCAAACGGCACAATAAATATAGAAAAAACACAGACGACGAGACTTCGACAATCCTTCTGGTTTTATGTGAGTTAAAAGGAGATAAATCGGTCTGGGATAAAGAATGCGACGTTGCTTTGACAGAGCAGCCTTTGTTCGGCTCGGTTATTATGAGTGAACATCGAGGAAAGCTGCGGGTACGTATTTTCTGCGAAAGGAAACTTTTAGTGCATATAGAAGAGGCATTACGCCCAACATTAACATAGATATATGGTAAATCTTATTGCGGGGACCAATTCCAACGTGCTTTCTATATCATGAGGTGAATGGAATGCATGTACAGTACGTGGTATTTTAAAAACGTCATCAGCACAGTACCTTGAAATGAAGTTCTTCGGTTTCTGGGTCAAAATTCCCCGATCGAGTCACTGAGACATCCTAAGAAATACTCGAGCAAACCGTCGTTTACTTACTAAGAAGGATTTTTAAATATGAATCTTAATTGAAGAAACGTCTTGGGCACCCATTAGCATTTACGGGATTACCTAGAATTTGCACCATAACTCAGAGAACCCGTATATCAATGGCTGAGAGCCCTTTAAGCGCCTTCTATATAAATTTATCGGTCGCTGATATCGAATTTAGTTCACAAGGATTGAATTAGGCTTTCGACCAATGGAAATTCAGAGTAAACTCATTCCGTCAAAAACCCGTCGAATGTTGATTGTCAGATGCTGACATTTTTGGTGATGCATAAGATGCTTCAACGTCACGCTTTCTTGAGGAATTTTTGCTCAAGCTCGTCTTCAGGAGCTCTCCAATTTTGCTGTAAAATCTTTGTAATATTCTTGATTTTTTTTTCTGTTCTCCTTCTCAGTAGGATCGAGCTGTGGCAGTGATTGGAAACCCTCGAGATAGTCGAGACCCATGATTTCCTCATGGGGAGCGTCAATTTCGGTTATCCTTGGTTGCATCAATTTTTGGAATTTTCAAAATCTTAACAAAGAAATGGAAACTTTTTTAACGAAGTAAAGAGGAAATCGACGAGGATTCCACGAATTTTGTTCTTACTGTAACCAAGGCTAGCCAAAATCGATGCATTCTATGAAAAACTCATGAATCCCAGGGTTTCAAATCTCGGACACTATTCATTCATTTGGAGAAAATTTATAATGAAAGGCCGGACCGGAGAAATACTACTAAATTCCTTGGCAGTACTGAGTTAGACCACGTATCACTTTAGCTGTACACTCACTGAAACAATTTACCGAATATGATTGGCCAAGGTCGAGCAACGTTGAAACATTCTGGGAATAAATTGTTTAAATAACGAAGCACTCAGAGCCCTTTTAATGCAGATCATGTACTGCAATCTACTTTTAGAGTTCGTCCCAAGGGTTCTGGAAGCTGTCCTTTCTTTACCCTGTTGCGTCAGGCTCATTAGACGGAGAAACAAATTGTATGAATAGTTAGTCACCGCAAAAAATTAAGCATACTTTTACTATTGTGAATTGAGCTTCGTTTAAGAATGTTAACTGCACATTTTGGTAGGATTGAGTCATTCAAGCGTCGAATTATTTTAAAATTCGATCAAGTTGTCCACATTCATCTCTTTTCATTAGCTCTAGGTATCTGAGTTATGTTTTCAAGTTTATCATTGTATGCGATACTTTTCCTTTGTGATCCAACGTCGTGCATCAGGTGTGATTTCATCTCTGGCTATATCAGGATCATGTCGCAGAAATCCTGCTTATGCGACGAAGTTCACTTACGATTCCCTCTGCTGGTAGCCCATATAAGTTTCATTAAGTGGATTTACGCATCGAAAAATGGAGCTAATTTAGAAAGCTAATTAGAAAAATTTCACACACCAGGTAGGTGGAAGCATGGAAACCGTACCTCATCAGCAACTTCTTCTGGGGTTGTGGAGGATCTTCTCATTATTTCGCGTGAACAAGAATCTGACCGAGTACAGTTTTTGTAGTTCTTTGTTTAAATTAGATGAACCTGTTCGAAAGGATGATTAATTAGCGACGAGACTGAAAAATGGATAAATAAATAGGCTGGCATGGAATGAAAATGATCCTCTAGATGTTTCAGTACATATGCGATTAATAAGCTTGATCAATCGTCGGAAATCTTGGTTTTTTCCAGAGATGTACAAGAAAACGCGGGATGATTATTAAATAAGCGTTGCGTTGCAAAAAGCGCTTTGTTTCTTTAATTGGTGAGAAAACAGTGTTCTGTAGATTTTTCAAGCATACAGTTAAAAAAAAAATCAAAATCTCGATACGCTGAAGAAAAAATCCGAATTTTCGGAAGCGTAAAGTTTCGAACATTTTATGAGTACCTTCGCGTTGCTTAAATTGTAAAATGCGACGAAGAACGAACTTTTTGCAAAAAATTTCCCACTGAAAAAATCTTACTTCGGCATTGTAGAAGATGGTTCAGTAGACTTAAGAATTGATGAAATCTCTGCAGTTCTGCCCAAAATATTTGGCCGTCCACGATCAACGGCAGAAATGTGTAGGAATCAATTCTCTATTTTTACTGCTACGAAGCCTGCGGTATTATAAAGTAACTTTTTTAGACAATCAATAATACAGTTCTTGCGAAAGTTACGCCAAGTGTGCAACTTCTCATTCTTATATTTTGAGGTTTCTTCGCATTGGATTAATTTTCATACCTAGGTTTTACGACGAATGTCAATTTTTTTTAGTTAGGTAATTAAATAAATACAATTTTTTAAATTACCTCCGAAGGACCTGGAGAAAGATTTTCTACGTGGAAAAATGAACTCAATTGAAACTGTCTTTTGCATATCGTCCGGCATTTCTTTCAAACAGCTCGTTGAAAACTTGATGAAGCTTTTTTAAAAATGAAGTAAGTTTCCCACATTCAAATTTATTTTTTACGAATACATATACCAAATCAAACGCATAAAAATACTGTACCGTGCTGTGATATGAAGCCAGTCCTTCTTCATATTTACGTAGAATTAGCAGCTTTTATTCCTACCAAAAAATCTCAAAATTGTTATAAAAGATAAAAATTAAAATGAGGCAGCACCTATCCATTCACTAAAGACGTCCTGCAAGAATGCATAATTCATTCAAATTTATGAAGCTACTCTCTAGGAACCCATTGGTTTAAGATACTGTAATATTTGTGTTATTTTTTCCGGATACATCACGGACATCTACACTTCGAAGTTGAATTCGTTATTAATGAGCACGCGTTAAACATACTGGTGCAGCTAGGGAGCAGAATCTTATGAACATGGTACGTGAGACTTTTCGTATACAGTATACTAGCTCACGTGCGCCTATGTACGACTATAGTTACACTTGCGGGGTCATGGTAGTCGTACTCGTACCCTCGTACGATACGCACTGAAAATCCCTGTAGCAGCCTTGCAATTACAGGGAACACAACAAGAAGTCCATAAATGTTGATCATCTCAATTGGAATGCAGCCATGCTGGCACAAACGAAAGGACTCTGGTGAGGAGCAAACGGGAAGCACTGGCCCAGTGTCGACAGTGCAGTGTCGTCGCGGTTGCGTGGGCGACACGAAGTGTGCTCGGCATGTCATGGCGGAATGCGTTGTTTGGTGTGCACTTCGCTTTTTCTCTCTCTCGTTCTCTCAGTCTACATCGGGAAGGACGCCCGGCAATCTGAGGCTGTTGTGGCATCTTCGGATTGCCGAGCGCAAGGTCGTGTATCAAAAACCCCGAAGGAGCTTCCTCCGTTAAGGGTTTTCTCTTGCGTCCGTTTTAGTGGGTTCGTAACGAACGCAAAGGCTTATTAGCTGGATGAGCACGATACGGAAGGTCGAGCTTATCAGCGCAGCATTGATTGCTTTTTTTCTTCTTCTTCTCTCAATTGATTGCAACTGATAAATCCGTATGATGAGGGAGTTACGCTTGAGATTTCGTACACAAGCCGTTCATCGGCCTCTAAAATTATTTATTCGGAAGGATGGAAGCTCTATTATATATTCACGAAGCGTTTATCAGTTTTGATTACCCTGATCTCAACTTTTTACTCTTGAAAAGTGAAAGAGGTTTTTCTCTTTTCATCTGCATTTTGAATGCATATTTGATTACAAGAATAAAATTTAAACTTAAAGAAGAAATGTTCTGACTGACTGCCGAAAATATACGGTGCAAATTCAGTCACTATCCGGAGCTAGTATCAACATTCTGCGCAGATTCCCCACGGTGACTTATTTTTATCTGTTATAGAGTATCATGAAAATGGGGAAGTTTAAACTTAGGAGGAAGTCGGAATGATGTCTTGATGATTTAATTAAATGTTTCCAAAATTATGAAATAAGTTTCTGTCCCCCAATTTTTTTTTTCAAATCATCAATGATGGAAAAGATAGGAATAACGAGCGAGTGGCAGTCATCACTGCATCCCCTATTTTTACTCTTGACTATTTTAATTTTTGCGTGATTATGTTTTCGAAGTAGATTGATGTTTAGAAATACTGTATAATTTTAATCTATTTTTCCTCCTCACGAGTATTGTTATACAACTAAATTTCTTGAAGGAAAATTACTTCGTCTAGCGGTGAAAATGCTTGCTTGACTTCACTCCCAAAGTCGCAAGAATCGGTTGCGTCGACTGTGATCCGTATTTCGACGGTCATGGCTGAAACATACTGACCTCGAATGTTGCGTCGTAATTCTTCGTGCCCCGTCTTCCGTGAAATTTTACGCACGATGGAGAGATTCGTTGGAATTCTATTCGAAATATGTTCGGTGAATACCAGCTTTGCTAGAGTTTCTTTTTAAATCACTGCCTAGGGGCGTGAAATATTCGAGTGTTGAAGCAATAAAATCAGACACCAACGTGCCTCACTCGAAGGTTTTCACTTCGGCGTTTGCATGTGAATTAGGCTCAGTACCCACATCAAGAAACTACGTGCGTACTATAGTACTGTATTCAATTTGTACAAGACGACTCCGTGAAAAAAAAGAGGGGGCTCAACATTCAAATAAGTCGCCAGTCTATCTTTTGACTTTTTTTTTCTCAATAACTCATGAGGTTTAGAGTTATTCCCCGGGATTCCCTGGCTACTCGCCGACAAGCGTGATAACGTCGGCTAGAATTGATTCGTCTCGGTTACATCACCGCGACTAACCACCCGAGAATACTTCAGCTTTACTTGTGGCGTGATTCGCTGAGTCCGTGACAGGTGTTGTGAAATTGACTGGCCTGAACAATGCTAACGGAGGTTTAAAAGTACTGTACCCATATCAAAGTATTTTAAAGACGTAAAATGCGGTAGAAATTAAGGCATGACTGGAACTAAGTTTGTAGGAACCGTATGATGTAGCTTAAAGGGGTTTAGCCTAGTTAGAGTTTTAGATCTTC
>CAJPEX010006601.1:0-12147 GCA_905338405.1 Notodromas monacha | reverse complement strand
TCTTGCATTCTGTAATTTAATCAACCCAGAAAGATTTCGCAAAAATTCATCTGCAAATTTTATATTTAAAGATTTCAAAATCTTAATTTGATGCAAATAAAACTAGAAAAATGGACAGCTTTTTTTTTGTCTCATTGTGGATTTCTATAGCGAGTGCCTGGAATAAAGTAAATCATTCACATTGCAGCAGCCTTAAATAAATCGCGTTTCGCAGTAGGAAAATTCCGCATAACAAAACAACCTATAAATGGATTAGTTTCGTTATGTGAGGACTCACTGTAAAACGAGTTTGTTGTAATGAGATTCCATGAAGAACACTTTGAACCTGTGACCTGTAAAATAGTGAGGACGATACGGGTTCACGAGGCAACAGGATAAACGTAAAAACACAATAATTGAAGACAAGAAACAGCGAAGAATTCCGTGCAACTAGAATCAACACACCATAACGACTGCAAATACTCTTGCAGCACCGCAAAAAAATCAACAAATTTGCACGAACTCCGTCGCTCGGCGAAGCAAGATTTTAGCGCGATGATAGCGTCGTACATATAGGAAATCCGGGACTCGATCTCGAGAAAACCTACTTTCGGAAGGAAATTATTTTTCTCTGAGAAGGAAAGAAATGAATGTGACATTTAGGAATGGAGAGAAATCATTTTCGAGACAGATAAATTCAGGATGGATTGAAAGCAGGGTGGCCTCGACCGTGAGCATGGCGTGAAATCGACGTCCGTGCTCAATGCTGCGTTCCACAAGCATCCAAGGTTGGATTTCGTTTTTTTTGGCAGCTTTTACTGTGCTCACCTGATCCAGTTTTACTAAAGTTTGACGCTGACTTTGGCGTCATCGCGAAATCATTGGGTGAATTTCAATTATTTCTGAAAGCCATCTCGACTGCTTTGAACTTTTTTTTTATGAATATTGCGTTGATTTTTAGCGTTTTCCTCCATCCAATAATGTGCGAGTGGAATCTGTTTATGGTACAGGTTATGTTACCTTGCAATTCAACCCTCTTGAAATTTTATTGCCAATTTTGCAGGGAGGTTGACTCGCAAATTGACCCTTGCCCTCCTATTCAACCTCTGTATGCTTTGGCCATTTTTTCGCATTTTTGCAGTGATATTTTTGAATTTCACAAAGTGTCTCACAATTTGACTGCTTTGCAATTTGACCCTAGCTTGGCAACAGATTAGGGTCGAATAGCAAGGTACCACTTGTGTCTACAATATAAAAATACAAAATACTATGAACATTTATTTTAACCATCATGCTTCGGAACAAAAAAGCTCTGATTCAAAAATATGTCAGCTTAAAAACTTTAAAATTTTATTTCAAAACACATTTCACATCCAGTCCGAATGAAAAACGAAGACAGGGTCAAATAGCGCTTCTTCGTAATGCTTGATGTTTTTTTTTACATGGGTCATCCTAGTTTTTTTTTAATCTTTGAGAAATTCGCGAAGACTCCGTCAGATTAAAATTTTCACGCTCGGCTGAGAAAATCTGAAAAAGGCATTTTCCGTATCAGGTTTTTCAAGTAGGGCAGAGAGATTGATCAAACTTCTGTTGACAAAATGATGCCGCTTTCATGTCCCAGTGACAAGCGAATTTAGTTGAATAATAAATATACTCTGATGGTTAGTGTACCGGTATGTTGTCACTGATTTCCCGAAAATGCGAGCAGACTAAAGTTGGCTTCGTTATGTTTTATTTAAAAAATAATGCATGGAATCTCTTTCCTTTTCTCAATTTTGTTTTCTTTAAATCGCAGTGGCTTCTGAAGTAATTCACAGGATTTTTAAAACAGAATTGCCGCGTCCTTGATCCAATGAGAATCCCCGATATAACTTCATGAGAAGAGAAGCTCGATTCCAGTCAATTTTTTCCAAGCCCTTGAGCTTCAAAATGAGGATTTGAATTTCTCGGCTATTTTGATCATACAGTACTCGAACCAATGCATTTTGATTTCCTTTTCAAATACTATAGTGAAAATCTTTCCACAAGGGAATTTCTTCTGAAACCTTCAACGAATTTGGGACCGAAACCCAAATTTCGGACTTATCATTATTTACAGTTTTTTGGGTGTCATATATCAAGCTCTGAAAATGTTCACTCTTCCAACTTTCGTATTACTGTACTATATATTTCCGCAATGGTCAAAATTATTTTCGGAAAATTGCAAAAATGCAATGCAATGAGCTTTTCACGACAGACAAGATGATAATCCTTAAATTTCAAAACAGTTTTCAACTATAATTTTCAACCGACTTTTTAACATTTCTTCTCTCGCTTTTTTTCTGCCGGATCAAATCGCCTTACTTTCCTCCGAAACAACCATTACTGAAAAAAAGTATACAAAAACACATGGTCCGTAACAATCTCCTGACATTTCCGACTGTCCCCATTTCAGGGGACTACTCGGAAGAATATCCCGGTTCATGAATCACTCAGGACCAAATGCACCGACATTCCGACCTGAAATAAAAAATGAAATAAAAACGGATGCGAACCATGTAAAACAAAAAAACAAGTGATCCCCCGGCTGAGGAGATGTTCACAGAATGTTTTGAAGAGTGTAGTTGGAAATTGTTAACTAATCGTGAAACTTTTAACTGAACTTTGCTTGCATAAATAATCAACCGTTATTTCTGGAATACAAACGGAACAAGTTCATGCACCTCATTCATTTACTGCGTTTACTTATAGAAAAGTTGCATTCTTTCAGCGGGGAAAAAATGTCAAAGGCTCAATCTCAAGAGATCACTTCCTGCATTTTTTTTGTATTCCTATTTTTAAAATCTTGTTGCGTAGAAAAAGGAAAGTATCATTCTGTGAATGTCCCCTCAGCAGGAGGATCAGTTATTTCATGTTTTACACATGGGTTTGCATCCGTTTTTATTTTTGATTTTGGGTCAGGATATAGTGAATTTGGTCCTGAGTGATTGAAAACCGGGATATCTTTCAGAACAGTCCCCTGAAATGAGGCAGTGTGTCACTTTTTGTTGAAATAAATTTTGTTGAAAAATTTGTGGTTGTATCATTCAGTTATTGTTGTGCATGGACCAACTATTCGTGAACTATTTTCGCAAAAAAATGCAAGGGATCAGAAAAAAAATTAGCATTAGAAAGAATTCCGCTACGTGTACAGAACCCCTTTAAGAGGTAGAAAGAACCCTATGCCTATGTGACCCAAAAATAAAAATCATTATCTGCAGAGAAAATCTTACTTCAGACAAGATCATTGTGCAGAGAGTCAACCTTTATTTATATATTTAGACCTGTTCAAAAGTATTTTCATAACAGATTGAAAGTTTCCCAGCTGAATTTTATCCTGAATTGTGAAAACGTCCGGCTCGAATCCCACCTAAGGACAACGGAAGACAATGACGCAGCCACAGACCAGAACCCGAAAACAACGGGCCCCCGCGTGCATTAGCGTCATGAACTATATAGACGTGCCACCAACGATGGAACAAGTCGCAAAATTCCGGCACCAAGAAACAAGCGTCACGAGCACAAAAGTTTAGGAGGAAAAAAATAATGATTTACGTTTTAGAAACTAGGAAAATATTTAAACGGAATTCTAGCTGTGTCGTGCATACTGCAGATATACACTGTATATGTGTGTGGATGAATCGAAAGTTTTTCTTCCCGTAACTGAAACGAAAGGTTTTTTTTTGGTTACTGAATTTCTGAAATTTATTTCTAAAAACCGCTCTGATGAGCAGCTTTTATTTGTCAAGAGCTTGTTTTTCCGAGTGGAACCTCGACTTGCATGAGTTTTTATATTTCACCGATTTGATTTTTATTGAACCTGTCAGAGTGAGCATCATCCGCAAAAATTGCTGAAATTGGAAGATTTCAAAATTAAATCACGGATCTCGGACTCTGCGAATCTGAAACACTTTGCTGCTGTTGGGCTGCCTGAAACATTTTAATAAGTGCAACACATTTTGAGGGGTTGAAACTAGCATTGAAATGAAAAGAATTCCATTCATTCCNTTCCCTCCAAATTCGGGGATATCCTCACATGCATATTCAATTCAGAATTGACGCTTAAAACATAATTCATCGTTGAAACTGTCCTAAAATAACGTTTCCATCAAGTCAACGTCCATTAGTATGACATTAACTCTACAAAAATGTTTTATTTTTCAGGCTATATTCAAGATATGAAATTTTTGAGACCATGTTCAACAAACCTGTCTTTTTTTGATTATTTCAAATAAGATTCTCAGGAATTTCCTGGGCTGAAGAACATGTGCTGTATATTGCACATGTGCATCATTTCCGAAACACGAACAATTAAAAGCATACATTTTCTGTCCGTCAACATTGACAAGATTTATAAACCAACCCTTTTGCTTAACACGCTTTAAAATGCATCACGAATAGAGGAGTCACAATTGAAACTGCAGACGAAAAATATCCAGGGAGAAAAAAATAAAAAAAATTTTCTTCTGTATTCGCTGTTTGCATTTCATTTTGAAATTAACCGAAGGCTTCGAATTTTTCAGAGGAACCGCAGCTTCAGTTTTTCTCCTCCCTTCAGCCAAGGTCCAACAATGCTCGCGATCCTTCTTGCGAAATATTTTCGTCAAAGGAAACCAGAAACAAAAACATGCCAATTTTTATTCACCAGCATCATTCAAAAGCGAGGTACGAAAGGAAATGGAAACCGACAAGGAAATCAGAGAAGAAATCCGAGGCACGCGGAAAGAATGTTTCTAGTCGGGTTACAAAGAGGTGGAATAAAGCAAAAAAATAAGAAAAAATCGCAAGAAAAAACAGCGCAGAAAATTTTGACGTTGGGTTCCAGTCAGCATGAAGAACAATGACTTCAAAAGATTTTTGGCAGCATCCATTCACGATCTGGTTACTCGATAGGGTTTCTTCGTCTCCCTTTTTCGCGAAAAGAAGACCTTCTTTACGTTGTATAGAGACAAGAATGCAGAAATGAAAGCATCCTTCGTGGTATTCCTTCAAGAAGGATTTGCCCACGTCAAAAGAACGGATTTTTTTGCAGAGAATCATGGAATAATGCCTGGATTTTAATCTAAGATCGATTTATGCATGAACCATATATTTCTCTGAATTTTGTACTGGGGAAGAAGATCCATGTGCTACTACAGTACCTTCATATCAGCAATAGTACGAATATATTCATTGGTTAAGACAATTCAATAGTGATACTGAGTCTAAAAGAAAGCTTGGGAAGAAAAGTCAATGCATAATTCAAGTGACAAGTAATACGTCTTCGGAAATGGAAGAGGAAAGCTTTTTACTTTTTCAGTACGAATCCCTTATTGAAAGATTCTCCCACAATTCATTTGTCATTTCATAGAGGCAAGAATACTTTCCTCTGAAGAAGTCCACAAATTTCCTTCCTCATCTTTCTCATAATATTACAGAGGAATTAATGTCCCGAAAATTAAACAAATGTCCTCCCATTCCCCAAATACCAGTAACAAATCCTAATGTCGAGGAAAGCCCGAATATCCTTCCTTATCTACTAAGCAAAAATAATGAGTATTAGTAAAAAGGTGGGAAATTATTTTAAATGAGTCATCTCTGCACGATGCAAAGAATTCACAATAAGGGAAGAAATGAGCAAAACTTTGCATGTCAGAGATGAACGCTGGCAAATGGGCACTTCTCAAAAACTTTGGCAGACGTGAGAGAATAAAACAAATTACGATATTAAACGAAAGTTCTATAACAGGGATTTTCACTCCATTTTCTGTCGCATATGGCTTCGCATTCCTCAGAGCTGGAATTACTGTACCATGCGATGCGATATAAAATTGCGATAAATTTCATAATATTATTTCCATGAATTCCAGCAGAGGAATCGCACTGCGAATACATAAAATGAAAAAAAAATAATGAAAAGTGGAGCAGGGTTCGGGTCACGCCTGAGTGCGGAAGAGAAATTGTCAACGCGGTTGAGCTGAAGAAGACCCGGGATTGGATTCGAAGGCATTTCTTCAACACGAGTGACACGTCATTACAGGCCCTGTCGAACATGACGGGATGATCTTCAGGTTGTCAGTCATGCTGCTTCCCTGCTTCGGTTCTGGGTAAGGTTTTTTTTATTTTTATTTTATTTTTTTTGCGCATGGGACTTCACCAAGGGCTACTTTGCAGCTGCCGACAATGGATAAGTTCCCCACACTCGGCGACTTCAAGCGAGAATAAATCAAGAATCGTTATACTGTATTTACTTTTTTTATTTTTAGCTGGGGTCTTCATTCTTTTTCTGGACTAAACCCATTCGAAGGCATCAGCATGTTCAGATCGAGACATCAGCTCCACATTTAATTCCCTGATTAAATGTTCATTTAATCACTTTTGGAAATAATAATGTTAATGAAAATAATAATCATTATTATTACCACTCGAATTAAAACCCATTCGAACACATTAAAACCCATTATTAAACCCATTCGAAAGTATCACAATGTTCAGATCGAGACATCAGCTCCACATTTAATGACTTTTGGAAATAATAATGTCAATGAAAATAATAATAATGAAAATAATAATGTTCATTTCACTCACTTTTGGATTTTATTGGAGTGATGTCCCCAAGGTAAAAATCGATGTGCGAGAAGGGATATTTTGTAATGCACTCCAGCCGAAAATCTGGGGAATTTTCAGCTTAAAATAGGTTGTTCTCATATTAATGAGGTTGTGAAATGGTATAAATTGTGAAGCCTGTCAAAATTTCCAAATTCTTAAAGCGCTTGGTTGTTTTTTTTTTCATGTATGAGGAGGAATACCGTTTCCACACACAGAGGTAATTTTGAGTTTAATCACTAAATTGCATTTAAACGAACGTGCATTTCCAAAATATACGAAACAGAAATTACAATTTCAATCAAAATGCCTCTGCTTGAATGATTGTATCATCATCAGCGCGTGAAACGTTAAATTCGCTGAAACAGGATCTTCGCTAAAGCGATCTGGTTTTACCCTTGCTTAAAATTGCTGCGTAATATAAATCCGATGAGCACCTCGATAAATCGAAACTCGATATTTAATTCCTCATCCCGCATCCATTCCTTCGTGTACAATACTTCCAAACCTATTACAAGCCACGCAATTGATCACGATAGACCGATAAATTCGATTTACGATTCCAATCGCTGCTGGACTTGAATTATCGCGGAAACGTTTTTCCACGTGACGTTATTTTATTTTATTTTTCGAAGTAAGTGTCGAGGAAGTCTAATGTTCATCTTTTCAGGTAATGATTGGAATTCTCCTTCCGCATTATGCAGTAAATAATTTTTGCCGAATAATTGCGAGCTTATTGTAAGACTGATGAAAATGCGGGCGAAAATTCCACGCGGACGCCTTCAGATATTATACAAGGGCAGTACAGTACTTTAAGTCCGTTTCTCAATCGGAAGAAATATCATCATGAAGTTTTTCGTCCTTGGAAAATAATTCGGCAATATCGCAGTCATTTGTATCCATCACGGGGGTCGTAATTTCTCACAGTACGCATCGCAACATTTTCTCTCTCCGCTCGACTGCGTGGATCCATTAACCCGCTTTCAAACCCGAGGGCAAAAGAGCAAGTTATTATGATTGATGAGTTAGCTGTAACTCTGCGCTTTGCAGGTTTCCTTGACACCCAGGAAACAAAAATAAAAGTGGGGCGAAACGGGTTTACCCCATTTTCCATGAGCAAGTCAGGTGCACGAATGCCTTTGAAAACTGATTCATGCGTAGTTGGGTCGGGAGCATTATTGGAAAAGCGCGGAGTTCATCGGGGGCAAGCTTTTGTAGGCATTCAATTTTATCTACTGTCGCTATTTGCAAGTATATTATTTGCTTGAAAGCTCAAGACAAAGGTCAGAGATAATAATTTTCTGCTGTAAAGTCAAGTGTACTTTTTTTTCTTGAAGTTCACTCTTCCATGCCTTGGACTAAACATGTTTAGGTGGAATAAGATGATTAAAACCGCAGTATTTATTTAAAAAAAAACGACTCGAATTCGAGTAAATTTTAGACTCGTTTTGTAAGTCAATTCAGAAAATCTGGCCTCAACAAAAATCGTCTCCCAAGGGTAAGACACTATAGCATACCAATGCAACGTAACATAACTTCAAACGTTTTTTACGAGTTATGTTCATGTTGTATTCATTCTTCCGTTCTTTCAGCCTTGATTGATGTGGATGTAATTTCGCCGAATTATACTGCATTTAATAATTTTCGTCCCTCTTTTGCAAAATTTTCCAACCTTTCTTTAAATGTAAAGAAAATAGAGAATTCAAACTATTCCCACGAGAAAATAAGGATTACCTACAACAATGTTATATGCTTCATGAATTTTCAGGTAGTTTCAGAGCTATAAAATTATACAAACGAAAATGTGGGATCATCCCTGTGGAAAGTTCAGAGCGATAAAATCGTGAAAATAAAAAGGGGGATCCCTTTGGGAAAATGCTATGATTCAAGATTTTATCTGCGTTTCCACTATCGCAAACAAAAAGGTTCATGTGCTGCCCAGATTTTTGGTTCACCATCAGTTTTTCAAGATTCTCTAAACAGAAGTACGCAATTCGAAAATTTTTCTGCGCGTGCAGAAATGCTTCGACTTGAAAACCAAGGGGTTCTCCTTCGTTGTTGTTGTTGCCTGAAGCACCCGTCACAGCGGGGTTTCCTAGGGTTCATGCTGGCCCCTCATTCGACGCCCGGCGCGTGTTCTCGCGTCGATTTGCAGCAAGGGTGATGAAGAACCAGTTCACATAAGGGGGTTGAGGCATTTCTATGCGTTTTCTTTTTTTCATTTTTTTTACTTATCGTTGGGGAAGAAAAACCCCCGCAAGCTTTTTCGCGGCCGGGGGTGAAGACTGAAGAGGCATCGAACCGGGTTTTCTTTTCGAGGCAGCATGTTGTGTGCATTATTGTGCTCTCCATTGAACGAATCTTCCCGCGAGCTTCTGTTGAAAGCACACGAGAAATCTTGCGATTTGACACGTCCAACAAGAAGAAAAAGAAAAGAAAGACCACGGCTCGTAAAATAAAAACAAGAAAGACTTACTGAAAGAAAAAAAAGTTAGAAAAACTTCGTGTTGCATTTTTTTACCGTCTTACGCAATGCGTCGAGGAATAAGTGATGGAATTTCCTCATTTTTTTTTTACGGGTAAATCTAAACAATAAACTTGTTCCTTGAAAATTTCTTCTCTTAAAAATGTAGCATTTCAGCGATTCCTGCTTTAATCGCTGACCTGAATTAAAAATCATAAAAAGGCATACCCGGGTGAGTCGAAGTCATCGTATTGATTGACAAATGAAATCAACTTCTTGCGCAGTAAGAAAATCTGGGTACACTATTATTCCCCAAGGAAATAAGACAAGGAAAAATTAAATGTTATTGTTCAAAAATCTTTTCGTTTTCTTTCCGTCAAAAAGTCGTTCGTCAAAAATTGTAAAATATTTATAAGCAGCCTTTTTGGAATATTGCTCTAAGAAGAAATTAAATTTTCAAATGGCTGACAATATTCGAGGATAAAGAAAAACTCAAATAACTGTAAATCACCTCGAAGATGGCAAATGCGCGTGCTGCTCATGGAATAATGAAGCTATGAACTATAAAGCAAAATAATTGTACATAGTGTACATAACAGATACTTTTCATGGGCGTGTTTGAATTCATTGCGGCGGAAGTATGAACGGAGTTTCAAGGTATGCTCGAATACCTTTGACAGTTTATACTTCTTCAAATCCCCCGTCTTATTTCATACAAACGCCGGGAAGAATTCCAAGCTTCTCCGGGGCAAAGAGGATTGAAAGCAAAGGAAAAAATTGAAAGTTTTCCTTTTTATATTATGGAACCCGACACGAGATTGATTGCTCCGATAGCCCAAATCCTCGTTGGGGTTTCAAAAGGAGATTCCCGGCATCCACGAAAATACGCTGGAACCAAGTCTTGCGTAACATGGTTACAAGGACTGGATGCGGTTAATAAGGATTCCTTTCTTTTCCAAAGAAAGGATCATCCACGCATTCAATTTGGAACAAGTATTGAGGATACTTTCAAGAATTTAAATTGAATGGAATCCTGTTAATAAGAGACGGATGAAAAAAGAGACCATGCAGTATATGGTGACATGACGTGCTGCTGCCACTCAGAAGTGATGTGAAAATGCAAATTTCAGGTCTAGATGAAAACAAGTTTTGAACTGGAGAATATTTTTAAAATACCTAAATATATTGTCTCCTATATCTACAGTACTATGGAATGTACATGCTATAAAACATCGTTCTACTGTATACCGATGTACCGTATTTATTCGAATACCAAGCCCCCTCGATTACGATGCACACCTGCAGTGTTTTTCAATCTAAAACTTTTATAATAAACTGTATATCCGACTAAGAGGTGCACCCCATTTTTAGTAACTCTAAGACGGCAGTATTAAAAAAATTAAAGCACTAACATTTTCAATTTAGACGTGAATTGAACCTGCATTCAACTAGCTACATAAAATCATCTACATGAAACGTTTTTATTATTGGTAAAATGGGTCCAACATTTTCCATTATAATCAAATATAATCTGCACCTATACTTAAAACACTTCTTGAAAAATGTCTACCAGCCTGTGACGAACACCACAAATTTTCGCTCTCCATTTTGAGAAAAAAGTTGCGAGTGGTATTTGAGTAAATACTCAGATATCTTTGGAAGTCGTCTATCACTCTATCAGATATCTTTGGCTGAGCGGTCATGTGACAGGCCCTTCAGAGAATCACGGAAGCCGCGAAAATGGTAATCAACATCCGGAGGCACCCTTTTTCGTGATCACGAAATTACAGTGTTCTAGGGACATCAATCATCTAGAATTTTCGAGTCCTGGGGCTCGAAATACGACAAGGAACCCATGGACTCGATTATTTTTTAGCAGGAACCGGCCTCCAGCAGCTAATAATCGATGGAGCTAATAATCAATGTGTACAGGTCATCAGAAACTTAGTTTTCAAACAACGTTTTCGGTGACACAAAAATTTCCGAGCATGTCAAACTGTTGAGCACCTTTGCATAAGTTTTAGAAGAATGCACGTATAGTCGAAAGAAAAATTGCTGGTCGATGCTCCGAAATCTAAAGCTTTCGGTTTTTATCACCCACTTTTTTCGACACAGTTTTCGCCTCGAGTTTCTTGGGGCGTAAGGAAATAAAAATCACAAAACTTTCATTTTACATTTTACTGCTACGTCATTAAGAAACAAAATAAACCAAAGCTCGCAAAACGTCAGGATGAGGTTCAACCGCGCAAATAAAAGCTATTTTCCCCATTTACAATTTCTGTGAGGCGATGGTTTTGCAGTGAATTTTGATAGTTTTAAGGAAAGTAAACCAGAGAATAATCGTGGAGATACCGCAGGATAAGAGAAAGCTCAATTCAGCGTTGAAATGAAATACGATGGAATTTTTAAATAATGAACTTGGAGGAAATAAAACGTTCACGACAACAAATTTCTAGAAGACCTTTATTCCACAAAATCAGTCCATGTATTTTGGCATATTTTTTCATTTTAGAACACATCAGTAATGGGCATCATCTGCATTTTCAAGAAACACACAGCACCAGATATTCAGGTGGTGCGCGTGATCTGCCAAAAAAAATAAAAATAACCCAGAAAGTAGGCAAAACAAGTTCAGCCTTATGGGGTTACATTTTCTTAAAATTGTGATTCAAATATTTGAGCTTTCAAAAAAACAGGATTTCCCCAAATTCACCCTGGATGCAACAGCCTGTTTATCTTTTAATCTGTCTGGACAGTCAGAGATTTTTGCAGAAAATGTCAAACTTTGCTGGCCAAGGGATAAGCTACCTTATTCAAGCTTCCAAAATCAACCACAGTGAACAAAGAACTGAAATACAGCCAAACCCCAATTCATTAGAGTAAAATGTAGTGGTGAGCTTCTCCTGAACAGAAAATAGGCTCGTTTGCAGGAATGTTAGGCCATTCAATCTGTATATTCATAGATAAAGCCACAGGAAATAATTTGAGGCTCAAATTAACTGCTTTTTCTGCATTTCAATCTATGCCATACTACAGAATGTATCAGATTTTTGCGCAGATTGGGTCAAGTAAAAAAGTGGAGATTTTTCATGCAGTTTTGT